>LOJH01015178.1:0-13240 GCA_001685095.1 Ellobius talpinus | reverse complement strand
TTGTCAGAGTGGCTCAGACTGGGCTTCTCTGGGATCAGACCCTGACACCATATTCTCTCTCTCTCTCTCTCTCTCTCTCTCTCTTTCTCACACACATGCTCACACACACATGCTCTCACACATACACACTCACACTCTCAGATACATACACACTCACACACATTTGCACACTTACATGCATACTCATACACTCATACATATATTCAGGCACACACATGCACACACACACACACACTCACAATGAGAATAACAAGGCTGCATCCACAGAACTATTTTGCTTAGGGAATCCAGACATCACAAGTTGGAATGGGGATGGGACTCAAGGAAGAGGCAACTCATTGGCTCTAGCAGATAGCATCAGAGCAGTGACACAGGCCTGGTACTGCCCCAGCTGTGACAAGAGCTCTATGGGTCATTGAAGGGGGCTGCCAGCATGTAGAATCATGAACTAGCTAACAGGCACTTGGCAGGTGTGCCCCCATGACCACACACATTAAAGCAAGGGCAGGGAGAAAGGAGCCTTGAGGTTGCACAGAACTTCTGTGGGACCCTTCAAAGGTGTGTGCGACTGCCAACAGAAGAGTTTGGCAAGAAGCCTTGAGGCTTTGCAGGTGTTGAGTCTATGGGCTGTGTGGGTGGGCATCTCTGAGGAGGCTGGATGGAAGGAGATCACAGGCCCATAGGAGGGATGCAAACTGGGCAGCTGGCACTGAGGGATTACAAGATCATCTGTGGAGAAGGGTGTGTACGGGGAGCTGTGCCCTAGGGCTCCAAGGAGCAAGTAGGAAGACTTTCTCTACCCTGGCTTCCCAAAGGGAGAAAAGAGCCTAGTGCCCGAGCATCTCTGTCTGTGGGTCCTTCATCAGGGCAGTTGGTAGAGATAGCTGCGCTCCTTCCTAGGGCTTCTGGGGACCACCAGAGTACAGAGGATGGATACCCAAGGAAGGAATCCATTTATCTGAAGAGACTGTTTCTGTGATGCTCAAAAGGCATTCACTTGTTCCTTTACTCATTCATTCATCCAATCACTCTCACTACTCATGGATTTCTGTGGGCCCCAGAAACAGAGAGACAAGCAAAGCAAGATCCATGCTGTTACTACATAGTGTGGCGAGAGCCACAGTGGGGTCCCTGCTGATGTCCCCAGTGACATCAGAGTGTGCCACCTTATCTCGGGCACAGTACAGGGACTGGAGAGGATGAGCTCTCTCACTCACTGAGTCAATTCAACCCCATGGAACACAAGACAAGGAAACCTGGGGAGACTAAAAATAGCTCTGGCCAGGCATGGTGGAACATTCCTGTCGTCCCAATATTCATAGTTCAAGGCAGGAATATCGTAAGCTAGAGGCCAGCCTATCCAGCATAGTGAGACCCTGTCTCAACAAACCAAAAGACTGGGGCTTATCCAACATCATATAGTCAGGCAGTATCAGAGGGCATGTAGGCTCAGTAGTGTGGAGGAACTGTCTGTGTGGACCTGTCTCCCCAGGCGGGGTCCTGAGGGTGGGGGCCCAGCAAGAGCAAAGTGCTAACAGCCTAGAGAAGCAGCCGGTCCCCAGAACCCGGCCTCTTAGCGGCTGCAGGGTTGCTGCCCAGAAAATATTTTGGAACCGCCTGGGCGAGTTTTGCAATATTTCCTCGTGAAGCAGCTGCTCAGTTCCTGCCGGGGACAGCTTGTCGGCAGGAGGCATGGGGGAGGAGGGTGTCAGGGAGCCACGTTATTAAACACTTGCTGCGTGCTCTCTGAAAAGCTCCTGCCTGCTAGCTCTCTGATGACTGATCCATCCAGAGGGAGGAAGAAGGAAGAATTACCAGGCAACTTTGCTGAGCAGTGACCTCACTTTATCTAGTCTGTGATGAAACCCAGCCTAGCACATAGACATTCTGCTCCCTATAGGCTCCCCAGAGCCCCCATCTCCCCACCTTCCTCTCTCCCTTCCCTCTTGCCACTTTGGGCAATAGCTACACTGTGCCAAGCTCTTTCCCTTCTGGGGGCCTTGGTATACCTGTGCTCCCCCTTTAAAGCTCTTTCCAGCATCTGTCCCTCTCCATCTTAACGTTTTGTTATGCATATGGCTCCCATTTCTCTCATCTCTCTGATAAACACCTTGTCCATATTGCCTGTGTCTATAGACCAGGTCAGTGAGTAGCATCCAGTCGGTGCTCAGTTGGTGCCTCTGCACCTCTGCGTGTCTCCCGCTGCTTCCTCCCCGAGCAGCTACTCTGATGTGAAGAATTATATAAACTTTCTTTTACTTCTCCTGACTGCTGCCAAGGTTGCTATCTATCTTCCCCTCGGTCCTTCTATGATACAGATACTGCCACCGTCTTTTTGCTCCCGGGGAGAGGCTGCCTTTGAAACCCACCTTTGGGGCTTTTCAGTGCCACCAGCTAGCTCAGGAGCACATCGGGTGTGACATTTGACGGAAGCAATGCTGCCATCAGATCTGGGTGTCTGTGTCGTCTTCTGGGGCAGTCGGGGTCTGCAGCTCCTGGCTCCTGTCAAGTATGATGTCCGGGACAAGCTTTTGATTTGCCAGGTGTGTCTGTGAGGCAGGGCTCTGAACGAGCTTGTTGCTTGCTGGGCACAGAGGCAGCTTGTGGGAACACTGTCTTGATGGGCTTTGGCTACAGCTGCCCTCAGAACAGCAGAGCGAATTTTAAGGGAGATTTTTTTGTGGGCCCAGAGCAACTTGGCGTTTTGATTAGATCAAAATCAAATTCAATAGGACACTTCCAGTGTCCCTCCTGTTATTAAAATGGAAACAGACCAGACCATATTTTCAAAATAAATATCAAGGCCAATTTGCTGGGCACAGACGGGCATGCAGCCTGAGGACCTCTGAGACCTGCCACCTGGAGGTCAGGGGTCCCATTTAATATCATGCTGGGGTGGAGAGTTGAATAAATAATGATCTGGGTTCAAGTTGGGGTTCTGCATTTTGTATTGAGGCAGCATCTCTCTATATAGCCCAGGCTGGCCTCAAACTTGCAATCTTCCTGCCTCCACCATCTGAAGTCTGCCTTCCAAACAGTTCACCTGTGCAGGTGGGCCCACTGGTCTCAGACCCAGTTCAGAGCGATTCTTGCCTGCAGCCGTCTGCCTGGGTCACAGGCTGGGCCACTCAGCAGCGTGAAGGTGGGAATCTTTGCTTCAGTCTCGTTCACCTATCTTCAGGAAACATCAGCCCAACCTCATCATCCCAGTTCCGGAGCCAGGCCCCTCCCTGCCTGCGGTATGGGTGGCACAGTACTCCCCAGGAACCTCTTATGTCTTGTCTGTGGCTCTCTCCCTCTCTCTGAGCCCCTTGCTAACTTGCTTGTTTCCACTCTCTCCCTACCAGAGTGTTGATATTGCCAACACAGGACCCTGTACCAACAGTAGTAGCACAGTGTATCCCCACAGCAGGTCCCCCTGCAAGTTCTGGTAATGATTTAACCTGCTTGGTCCCTGTGAAGTCAGAAGCATCTGTCTTGCCGCAAAGGAACTTGGCTCTAGGGACTGTCACGGGCCTGACCACCTCTAAGCTAGCCAATGCCGATGTTTTCCTATTTGTATGATGTTTGTTCCGAGGTAATAGTATTCTAGCCATGCCTGTTGCCAAGAAACACTTTGGGATTCTCATTAAAACACAGGCTGCTGCAGTGCAGGACCAAGCACAGATAAGGCAGGAGGATTACAAGTTTGAGGCCAGCCTGGGTGACATAGTGTCTCGGTATGTCTCAGAAGCCAAGCAAACAGAAGAATCTGTACATTTCCCTGGAGAGTCAATTCCTTGGCTGAAGAGGTGTGGGAGCCTTGCTTGTAAAGTATGATATGTCTTATGACAGATTCCTAAAACCTTAGAGACAGGGAGAGTAGGCCTCTGCACCTGGTGCCGTCACCCCTTCTTCTGTTGCTGTGCATTGCTTACCTTCCCCCAATGGCAAGATTGCTGGGCACTCATACCTCTTAAAAGCTTTCCAGCCTGCCAAGAATCTATTTGATACCTTGTCACTTCTGCCTGAAATTATCTGTCCCTACCCTCCAACAGGGCAGTAAATAAACTGCAGTAGAATCCGGAGCTATTGCAAAGTCCACGTGTGGTGTCTGGGAACAGCCACTACCACCTGGCATACCCGCATCGAGAGCTGTGCGTATGTCCATGCACTACCATCTGCTGCTGCGGGAGTGAAAGGGAGGACATGTCAGGCTCCCATTTCTGTGACAAACACCTTACAGAAGCAGCCTATGGGAGGAAGGTTGATTTGGGCTCGCGGTTTCAGAGGTGTCAGTCCATGTCAACTTGGCCCTGTTGCTGTGAGCCTGGCTGAGGCAGAGCATCATGGTAGATGGGCATATGGGGGAAGAGTTGCTCCTTTTGGCAGCAAGGATGTCAGTACAGGACTAGGGTCAACATACCCTTGAATGGCTCGCCCCAGTGACCCACTTTCTTTAAGCAGGCTCTACCTTCCCCAAGTTTACCTCTCCCAATAGTCTATGCAGATTTTTAATTCATTGGTGAATTAACTGGACACATTGGTCAGGGCCCTGGTGATCTAATGGTTCTGGAAACACACCCACAGGCAACCCAGTCTCCTAGGCATCTCTCAGTCTAGTGCATTGACAATCAAGATTTCATGGAACTTGTGAGTCTAGGGTTTAGGGCTCAAATCCCAGTGCCAACATCTTGGACAAATTACGTCCCAGAGGTCTCCCAGCTCTGAATGGGTGCAGCAACAGCCAGTACCTGCCTTACTGGGTATAGATCATAGGAACTGGTCCCAGGTGACAGGGACATCTGTGCTAGGGCTGCTGTCATCTGTCATAGCTGGGCCTGTCTCCGTCCCTTCCCTGTAAGCATCTAGAAGGCAGGCAGTGGTTCCCATATGTACCTGTCTCACTGGGGCCATGCCTAATAAAAGATCCAAGGGATTGGTGTTTCTGGGGAAGATGCACCAAATAGACCCAACCTGATCTCAGGTATGGGGAAGAGAGCAGGGTCCATGATAGTTCAGAGGCACAAGGCCCCAGGCACAGCATGAACACCCTCCACAGACCTGCCCTCCCTCTCACATGGGTCTGTGTAAGCCTGTTCTTTGTCCTGAACCTACATCATTCATTCAACAGAAGTACCATCAGCATGAAGACAGTGGCTAGGAGCCCACTGTGCACACCAGCAGAGCTGGCCTTTGTCCTGCTGTGACAGGAGGAAATGGGAACTGATATTGCCAATGCCACAGTGCATCTGGAGCCCCCTCATGGTAGAGGCATATGGAGAGTTAGGGCCACACTGATGTTGGCTCATTTAGGACATGACAGTGTCTCTAGCTGCTGGGCCACCAAAGCCAGGTGCCTCAACATTAGCCTTAATTTCTTTCTCCATCATCCCCTACATATTCTATCTGTGTCTGTTTGTCTTTCTCTCTATATCTTTCTGTCTTTCTCTTTCCTTTACAAGGATCTCATGTAGCCTGGGATGGCCTCCAACTCTCTACGTAGCCAAGGATGACCTTGAACTTCTGATCCTCATGCTTCTACTTCCAGAGAGATGGAATTATAGGTGTGTGTCCCCATATCCAGTTGACAAGGTGTTGGGGATTGACCTCAGCAAGTGCTCTGCGAACTGAGCTACATCCTCAGCCCTGCTAGGGCCTGAGGTTAGCTTGAGGTACTAGAGACTAGAGGGGGGGCCCTGAGTCCTAGAAGGTGGATTTCAGAACCTTGGACAGTGGGTGCTGCACACTCTAGTCACCACCAGAGAAAGAGGGGGGGAGATGGAGAGGGAGAGAGAAAGAGCGAGAGAGAAACTGCTTCCCAAAGGCCCCAGGTCCTCCACTAATTTAGGCAACTGTGAGATCCACCGAATCAGTCACTTGTCCACCTTTGGAGCCTCTTACCCACATTCTACCAGTCACGAAGCGATTCTGGGCAAATCAGTTCCCTTCTGAGTGCCCTAGTTTTCCCATGCACACATTCCTGGCAGCATTGGCATCCTTGGTCTGGAAGGGCCTCCCACCCTGAGAGTCCATGCTGTACTAGCAGATGTAGCCTGATCCCTTGAGCAGGTCCTGGGGCAGCCCGATGGACCTTTGTGCCCTCAGGAAAGATCAAAATAGCTATTGGCACAGAGGGATTGGGTGCTTGGGCTGGAGCAGGTCAGATGTTACGTGTGTCTGTGTTTTGATATCAGTTTAAAAGAAAGGGTCTGGGTGTGATGGCCTTTAATCCAACGTAATTTGAGGCAGGAGGATCATAAGGTTGAGGCTAGCTTCTCAACACAGTGACAACCTATCTCAGAAATAAATAAACAATAACAAAGAAAATAAAAAATAATGAAAAATTATGTTTCTAGAGCCTTGTACACATCAGCTAAGTTTAGGGTGTGGTTAGGGTGTAAGGAGAAACAAGGACCCTGTGCTACAAACCCTCCCAGTGGGACCTGAGCTGATTTCTCTCCAAGTAAGGACTTATAATTCTGTCTGTGAAGAGAGCCCAATCCTGTTGGATACTCAGAGGCCAGGTGCTGAAGGGCTTCAGTGCAGGGGCCAGCTGGACCTTCTAACTCCTCTGTGTCTCATCTCACATCTCTCTACTTAGGCTCAGAGAGGTGAAGCCATCTGTCAAAAGCCACACAGCTTTTAAAATACGCATAGGTGAAAGGGTGGTGGTGGTGCACACCTTCGATCTCAGCACCCAGGAGTCAGAGGCAAGCAGATCTCTGTGAGTTCGAGGCCAGCCTGGTCTATAGAGCGAGTTCCAGGACAGCCAAGGCTACACAGTAAAACCCTGTCTTGAAAAACTAAAGTGGGGTGGAACATGGGCTAAGAGGTGGCTCAGCTGGCAAAGTACTTGTCGTATTAGAAGACTTCAGATACTCAGCACCCTTATCAAATGGCTAGGTATAAGGGTGTGCTTGTGAACTCAGCACCGGGAGGAGAGGTAGAGAGGAAAAGCTATGGACTCAAACTGGCTGTCGGTGGACAACTGGTGCTCTCCAGGCTCTGTGAAAGACTGACCCCAAAAGTAATACAGAGGGGAAGTAACGAGAGATACTTGCTGTTGACCTCTGGCATCCATAAAGATAAGAAAAATGCATGTGCACCCACATATGAACACAACACACACATATATACACATTTGAACATGTGCACACACGCACACACATGAACAAACACATAGACACATTCGAGCATATGTGTGGACATTAACACACAGCACTCACCCACACATCCCTCCACCCATGAATACACATACACATGTACCCACACACAGCACACATGCTTGAACATGTGCACACATATGTACATTTGAGTATGTGCACCTACACCTGATCATGCATGTACATACACACATTTAATATAGCTTGAGTCTGATAGAACATAGGTTTGAACCTTTGACCATCAGAGCTAACTATAGTTTTATCACTTCAGCCTGCATCAGAAGAGGAAGGACTGGACAGAGCTGCTTTATCATACACACATGTCAGATAGCATGGTAGAGGAGAGCACCCCCAAGCTCAGAAGCCCTTATTCCCTTTCCTTGGCTTCATTTCTTAAGAAAATATCAGCTTAGGACTTGTATGGACCAGGCCAAAAGCCAATGGGTTATGGGCTCCCTTCTGGACATATAGATGGCCCCACACCAGGTAAGATGCTCTCAAGGATGGGATGGGGGTGAGAGCAGGATCAGGGAGGGGCCTTCACCCGGGGGCCCTTCAGTGTTTCCCAGGAGAGAGAGTACGGGAAATACAGGATGAGGATGGGAGATAGCGTCCAGTGATGCACCAGAGGCATTTCCAGCTAGAGGACAGGATGTGGGGAACCACAGGACAGGGTCCACAAAGACAGGCTAGGAAACAGGCAGCACAGGCAGCCTCCCTTGGGTGAAGTCAGGCTTTATGGCCTATAGTATCACTGAAAATATTTTAAACATGCTAATTGTCATCATGTAAAGTCAGACAGTTTTATTGTCATCATGTAAAGCCAGACAGTTTTATTTTGAAATCAGAAATTTCAGTGTCTCTGAACCTTCTGGAAGATCTGAACCCAGATTTCCTGTGGTAATGTCTGAAGTGCAGCAAGCTGCTTCTGTCCCCACTTGTGACATCATCTTGGTCTAGAAGCAGCGCTGAGCTGGGATCCCCAAATCCCAGTACAAGGCCTTTCTGGCTGAGGATGCCCTCCAAGTGAAGGAACCAGGAGAGGAGGAGAAAAGGGAGTCAGGGAGGGGTTTTCCAGGCTGATGAGACCTAACGCCAATGGCTCTGGGCCCTGAGCACCTTCTGGAAGGTGAGAGAATGAGGGGAACCCCAGTCCATGATGGGGTGGCCACATAGCCTCATTTTATCCCTGGGTCAAGTGAGATGAACGCTGTCTGCTCCTCCTTCAAAACCACAGAACCACTTTCTCCGTTCCCATTTGCAGTTCTGCCTGCTGGCTCCTCTGAGAGCAGTTACAGTCATTTCTAAATGCTCATTTAGAAAAACAGCCAAACATTTCTATGCACCAAATATTTGCTTCTCATTAGACGAGAGAGAGGGAAAAACAAACAAACAAACAAAAAAACCAAACACCTTTATGTTGGCAACAAGCTCATTCAAAGACTGCAACTGTTTTGGTAGCTGGGGCCAGAACAAATGTTTCTTCCCCAAGGCCAAATGATTCCAGAATGTTTGCAAAATGTTTTTCACTCCTTTAAAAATACAGCAAAATGTACAAAACACTAACATTAAGGAATATTAAAAACAGAAGGGGAGAAAAGCCGAAAGAACAAAATGACAACGTCCTCATGCCCGTGCCAACTTCTGCATCCAGAGAGCAGCACTGAACGGCCAGTGCCTTCGGATGGATGGGCAGTGAGCTCTGTCCTGAGAGGTTTGCAAGAGTCTGCTCAGAATCTCATCCTGATGGGTTCTCTATAAGAGCCGTCTGACCCTGGAGGATGCCTCCATATGCTGGAGCTCAGATTGGAAAGCACAGGAACTCTTCATGGAGACGGTTGGAAGCACTGGCCTGTCTAGCTCCATATGGCTGCCTCACTGACCCAGCTGTGGAGCTGGGGTGGGCCTCTGTCCCCTCTTAGATAATACAGGGATAACATTTTGATCTGACAGGCGGGGGAGGATGTCAGGGCAGGCTCCTCATAAGGGACCAGTTTGAGCTTGCTCTGGAGGATTCTGCTGGATGGCAGGTGCCAGGACACTGGACGGTGGTCCTCAATGAGTGACAGGGATGGCTTGGGTACATCAGAGGGACTTCAAAGAGGCTCCTGAGGGAAGGTGGGGTAGATCCAAGAGCTAACCAGGCACAGGAGGGAGTGTGTGGGTCGGGAAGGGCTGTCCTTCAGCTTGCCAGGTCTCTTGAAATGCAGGGCAGTGGCAGGGGTTGGGTGGGGACAATGTGTTCAGGGTCAACTTGGGCTTACCGATGCATACTCACTATTGGGGTGGGGCATGGAACCTAGGGGGTGTGGAGTCACCCACTCCTAGTGCCTTCTGGCCCACACTCCTTCTGAGGTGCCTCAGGGCCCATGAGGAGCCTGGTTACGAGGGTTGGATGGAAAGGCGGAGAGACGACAGGGTAAGGGACTGGGATGGGTGGGTGGGTCGGTGGTAAATGGGATAGGGAGGACTCAGTGAATCTGCTGGGAGGAGGGTTGAAGGGACAGTTGTAGGGAGTGACTAGGTGGAAGGGATGGGAGGTCAGTCTGATATGCCCCGTTGAGTCTATGGACAGACACACAGACAGGGTGGCAGACTGTTGGTGGGTGTGCCGGTGAGTGCAAGGGTTAGAGCCCCAGTGTCTAGATCGCAGCAGATGTAGGTGTAGAGAGAGGGCTGGGAGGTGTGCAGTGGAATGGAAGGGGATGATGGGCTGCAGGGGGCTGGTGGGTGAGAGGGGTATGTGTAGTGTGTAGGTTTGGGTGGGTGATCGGGCTGTGTGCGAGGGGGCTGGTGGGACACACTGACGGGCAGCAAGCACAGGCTGTGGTTCCATTGCTGGGGAGTCCGTGGACGGTGGTGGACAGTGCAGCGTGGTGGGTTGACAGGAGCAGATGGAAGCTAGGGCTGGGCCAGAGGCCAAGGTGGCAGAGGTGGAAGACGACCACTGTCAGTAATGTCTGCCTTGTCTCTTGCAGGGCACCAGCCACACATGGGAGACTCCTGGCCACGGAGCTCAGCTCATGAGGCAGCCGAGCTAAACCGTCAGTGCTGGGTCCTGGGGCACTGGGTGTGATGTGACCCAAGCCATCCCCTGCCTTCCTGCCATCGCTGGCACTACCCCTCCCACAGGACATGGAAGCCTGGTCTGTGTTCTGTGGACTCAGCTCTCCAGTCATGGAGACACCAGGCCTATACTGCCACTGCTGCCTGGGTCTTGGGGCCCCACAGACAGGTCAGGCAGGCCAGAGGGACTGTCCAGGCTGCACAGAGACTTGGAGGCAGCAGCCACCGCCACGCTGAGCCCCATCCAGCTGGGAAGCCATGAAGGACATGGGCATTGACCATTGAACGTTGGACACCCATGATCAGACACAAAGCCAAGCAGATGCCCAGAGAGGCAAGGCCCTGTGGGGACAGCGAGCAGGGTTTATTGATGGAGAGGCAGGGACTGCCTCTGCAGGGATCACAGCAGGCACACAGCAGGGGCTCAATAAATACTTGTTGAACCTGTTCTCTTGCTGTGTATGGATGGGCTGGCTCCCTCATCGTCACCCTGCCCTGGAGGTGTGAGCCCTGGGCCCTGAAGTCAGGGCCAAACATCCATCCCTGAGCTAGAGTCCAGCCTGGCCTGGGGAGGTCAGGCTAGAGACAGGTGGGCAGAGCACCAGAGTCCTGAGCATGGCAGGAGGAGTAGGTCAGGAGCTGGAGGGAGCACATGTGTTTGGGAACCTCAGCAATGTGACACCACCCTGACCCTGGGGAATCTTTTACCTTGTGTCTATGGCCACTTTACATAAAAGTTCTGGCTCATCTGCCTGGTGAAAAACAATTCCTGTCTTGACTGTGAGAGTTTGGGGTTCAGAGAGCGAAGTTTCTTGCTTGAGATTAGAGCTGACATGTGGGAGAGTGAATTTAAATCAGACTCGCTTCCAGTTAAGTCTCCCAAGAGGACCCATCCTGCCCTGAAGGATTTCTAGAGATTGTCAGAGTGAGGCAGAATGTGGTCTTCTCCAGCCATTACCCACCCACCCACCACCCATCCATTTAGCCAACATTCACCCACCGTCATCTGTCCACCCACCCACTCATCCATACATGATCCATCATCCACCCACCTACCATCCATCATTTACCCAGCACCCATCCATGTACCACAACCCATTTAGCCAACATCCATCCTATCCACCATACATTTATGATCCATCCATCTATTCATTCATCCATTTAGCAGCGTGCATCCATCATCACCTATCCAACCATCCATCCTATCCACCCATCCAGCATCCATCCACCTGTCCATCCATCCATTAACCATGAATAGATCATCCATCTCTCTGTCCTCAGTTATCCATTCACCCATGATCCACCTATCCATTATCCTTCATGCCATTCTTCTTGTCAGTTACCCATCGATGCATCAGCCACCTTCATCATCCAGCTACCCATCCGTACAACTGTCTGCATACAGGTGTCTTCTATGTGCCCCCTACTGTGTGCCACTGAAATGTCCAGAGAAGCAGACAAGTGATGAAATGGGAGATGACAGATGTGTGTGTGTGTGTGTATGCTATGCTGGGTGTGTATGTGTGTGTGTGTTTGTGTGTGTGCTGGGTGTGTGTGCTGGGTGTGGTACTGCCCTGGGGTCAGGCTGCCTAGCATCAGGTCCTGTCTCCTCAGCCCCGGGGGCCTTACCCTACAGATGGGAGTCTTCACTCTATCTACCTCTTACAGAAGCTGGAGGGTGACACAGAGGGCATGGATCATGGAGAGCATCCTGCCATCATGTCAGTGAGGGGAAATGGGGCCATAAGGCTGAGGCAGGGCCTATTGGAGACCACCTGAGTGATTGATAGGTGATGAAGGGAATGACACCCAAGTCATCTTGCTGGTGTCAGGTTGTAGAGGGCAGAGCAGGACAGGAGAGGCCTCTCAAATGATCCAAATGACAAGCGTGGAGGAAGATGGAGCTGTGAGGGTGGAACGAGGCTGGAGAGGGGACTCAGAGCTTCATTAGGGATCCATAGTTTATCCTGGGGACAGCTGGGGGCTCTGGGCAGAGTGGGGCTGGCCAAGGTGTGTAGTCTAGGAAGTCACCCCAGCTATGGGCTAGAGCGGATGCCTAAGGTGGGACTTCCGGGTCCTTGCAGGGCACTGAGTGAGAGAAGGTGCTGTGGCTGAGCAGAGGCTTGTGGAGGAGGGTCAGGGGGCCAACTGAGGGGCCAAGAGGAGGGACTGGTGTGGGAGGAGGACACAGGAAAGAAGAGATGAGCACCTGGGGGCAAAAGGTGGACCCCACACTTCTGTGTACATGCATGCCTGTGCTCGCTCAGCCACTCTGAGAGCGCCTCTCTTCCACTCTGCATTCACATGGTTGGTGTGGGCAGCTGTGGGGGAGACGAAGTTGGCCTGGGCAGAGTCCTACACAGCTATGAGGGCACCAGAGGGCCAGCATGGGGAGCTGCAACACTGGCCTTGTGTGAATGGGAGCCACTGTGAGGGGTCCCGAGTGAGGTCACTGGTCTAGAATCTGGCCCACCACCAGGAACCTTGTAGGTCTTGATGGTCATCCAGGGACCCTGTGAGGTTGATTATGGGCCCCAGGAGGCCCAGGAAATGATTTTAGTTGCAAATCTGTCATCTATTTAATAGCTGTGTCTATGTAAATGTGTATTAGAAAACTGTGTGGGCGTGTCCACGCTCCAGAGTCAAGCGTTGCGACTTAGAATGAACCACAATAGGCATTTAGTAAAAAGAGCTGGCTTAAAGAAAAATACTAAATAAATAATCATGCAAGTGGTCTGTGATTATGGTATGTGGGTGATTGGAATGGGGGCCATTGTCAGGAGGGAAGGGAGAAAGGATGAACATGGGGCCAGGAGGCTTCCCGTCCTTCAGGGAAGCGCCTGGAACCCAACTGTCTCCAAGTACAGCAGGAAGGCTGCTGGCTAGATAAAAGGAAGCAGTTCCAGGTTAGTGATGTCATGGGTCTCACAGTCACCTTCTGAAGGGCTTTCTTCCTGCTGGGAGTTAACACCACTGTGTGTAGTGATAGGCAGAGAGCAGGCCTGCTTTTCGTCCCACCCGGCTCCCGC
>LOJH01015177.1:0-15948 GCA_001685095.1 Ellobius talpinus | reverse complement strand
GCCAGCCTGGTCTACAAGAGCTAGCTCCAGGACAGGTAGGGCTGTTACACAGAGAAACCCTGTCTTGAAAAACCAAGAAGAAGAAAAAAGAAAAGTAGCTAGCAGAAAGAGTTTCTTGTTCAATCGATATTGATGTCTTTATGCCCCGTGACTGAAGTAAATTGTGTTTTCAGCAATATATTTATGTGTGTATGTTATGTATGTCTGTTTATTATGTATTTATGATGGCAGCCAAGTGCAATGCTAATAGCTGGTCCCTTTTTGGGTGTCTCTGGGGCCTCTCTCACCAATAATTCATAGGGAGGTAACCTGTGCTTGGCACTGAGATTTTTACTTAATAACTTACATCTTCTGAGAGCAGCATTATTCTCCCATGTGGGACATTTCTGTTTAAACTCATTTTCTTTTAAAATTATGCTTTAGTTAGCTTATACTAGTGGGGTTTCATAAGGCTTCTTCACACATCCTTTGTTTTGGTTAATCCCCACTTATCCCTTTTACCCTTCCCCTTCTGCCCCAGCCCCATTTAAATCTTTCACTCCCAGTATGGTCACACTGTCTTTGAATCCACATGTGTTCTACATTACGCTGTCTACAGGACTTGCTAGATCATAGGTTCCCAGGAAGTTTCTCAGTTTAGTTTGAAGAATTGCCCTCTAGCAAATCTTCCCTTGCCATCAAGTGTCCCCATTTCCCCAGTACCTGCTTTAATTTTACTGCCCTCAGTACTTTTGTGCTCTGCTTTCATCTCACCTATGCTCCATACCCCCTTCCTAATATGCACCCCTTTACCCAGTGGAACATCGAGAGTTTCCTGGCTACCACCTGTTCTCTAAGCTAAACACACAAAACACAAGATTTGAAACTACTACCCACATAGGACAGATAACTGCATACTTGTCTTTGGGGGCCTGGGTAATAAACTCAGCAAGTAATTTTTCCAGTTTCATCCTTTATATTTTATGACTTAATTTTCCTCACAACTGAATAGTGTTCAAATTTTTATAGTTACCACATTTGTTATACACCCATCAGTTGATATCCATCTATTTTATTCCATTTCCCAGTTATTGTAGAGAGAATAATAATGAACATGGATGTGCAAGCATTTCTATAGTAAGCTATGAAGTTCTTAGGGTACATGCCTAGGAGTGGCATAACTGAGTCACATGGCAGATCTGTTCCTAGTTTTTTGAGATACATAGCTGGCAAAGATATTCTCCCATTTTGTGGGCTTCCCTTTATTTGTTTCATGGTTTCCTTTGCTGTATGGAAACTTTTTAGTTTTATGAGGCCCCATTTGTTAGTTGCTGGTCTTATTTTCTGTGCTTCTAGAGTCATATTCAGAAAGTCCTTATCTTTGCCTGAAAGTTGCCATGTACTCCTTACTTTCTCCTCTAGTAGTTAATGTCTTGGATCCAGTTAGAGGTACATTTTTGCAGGTTTTTGGGGTTAAGGATCTAACTTCATTTTTCTGCATATTGAAATCCATGTATCCCAGCACTATTTGTTGAAGATTCTGCCTCATTTCTCTATATTCTTGACATCTTCATCAAAGGTTATGTAGCTGTGGTGTTTAGATTTATATCTGAGTCCTCATTATGTTTTATAGATTTGTGTTCCCCTTTGCTATTATCATGCTGTTTTCATTATGATAGCTCCTAGCTTGGAATCAGGTATAATGATATATCTCACAGCTCTGCCCCACCCCCAGATTGCTTTGGCTAGCCGTAATATTTTGTAACTCCATATAATTTTGTCTTTTTAATTTTTCCTATACTTATGAAGGGAGGCCCTAGTATTTTCATTTGGATTATACTGGATCTGTAGATTTCTTTTGTGGGGTGACTAGTTTCACAATATTAACTCTTCCACAAGCCTAGATCTTTCCATCTTCTGATATCTTCCTCAATTTCTTTCTTCAGTATCTTGAAGTTTTAATTGTAGCATTCTTTCATTTTCTTGGTTAACTTTATTTCCAATTATTTTATTTTTTGTTTGGTTATTGTGAAAGGAATCATGTTTTCTGATTTCATGTAAGCTCAAACAGAAAGCCTTTTGGAACTGTAGAAGACACGGCCTTGCAAAGGTCCTGTCAAAGCACTTGTTTGGGGCTACTTTATTTATTTATTTATTTATTTATTTGTTTGTTTGTTTGTTTGTTTGTTTAGCGAGGCAGGGTTTCTCTGTGGCTTTGGAACCTATCCAGCTCTTGTAAACCAGGCTGGCCTTGAACTCACAAAAATCCACCTGCCTCTGCCACCTGAGTGCTGAGATTAAAAGCATGCACCACAGTCCAGCTAGGGCTCCTTTATTAATGAACATAAATCCCATCAAGGTCCAAGCAGTAGAGCCCCATAAAAGTCATTAAAAAGAAAAAAAAACATGGAGAAGGAGAACATGGTTTATCTTAAAGGGATTCAACTTTTGTTTTCTTTTTTTGACTAACTAGAAAACTGTATTGCCTCCGAAGCACTTCGTAGGACCCCAAGTTACCCTCATTGATTTGATACATTACTTAGGAAGACTTTTAATAGATAAAATATCAAGATTCAATCTTTCTGATCAAGAAGACCTCTTCTTGATGTTGCTTTATTATTCTAGAGGCAAATGGTATCAAATTACGGGATAATTAGAATCTCGACTTGATGCCAGGAACTATTATTGATATCTCATAGGAGTTTTAGATGCATACAATCCCTGCAATAGCCTATGAAGTGGACTGATACTATTCTGTTTTACTGATGAGGACACTGAGGATCAGAGAAGTCACATAACTAACTTACTCTGTGTTGGAAAGTCCATATTTCTACCCAAGCTATCAAGTCTACTTTGTTTACCCTGCCAGATTTTCTCCTGAATTGATCTAAGTACTTAGAGACTGTGCATCAATCTCAGATTCTGGTTGTTTACCATGAGAGACTCACTACCTTGGTTTTCTTGCATAGGAAGTGGAAGTAAAATTTTAAAAAAGGAAAGCTTATATGGTCTGTTACGTTGGTTTTGTTTGCTTGCATGTTTTGGGTAGCTGTGACCAAAATACCTGAAAGAAACAAATGAAGGAAGATATATTTTGCCTTTTACACTTTCAGAGTTAAGTTCAGGGTACTTGGCTTCATTGATTCTGAGTCTGTGGTGAGTTAGAACATAATGCCAATGGGAGCATGTGACACAGGCCATTTACCCCATGAAGCAGGGAGAGGGGGATGGGGACTGGGGACAGTTATAACCTTTAAAAGCATGCTTTCAGTGACCTATTTCTTCTATGAGGTGTTACTTCCTGATATTCCCACTACTTTGCCAGCTGGGAACAAAGCATTTAGCACATTAGCCTCTGCGAAACCTTACAGATTCAAACCCATGCCATGGTGAATAGTCTTAGGGCCACTGTAAGAGGGTTTTTAGAAGGAGACAAACTCAGTTTAGGATCATAGGAGGGGACGGGGTAGGGGAAATCATGATCTGAAGATATTGTATGAATTTTCAATGAAAAAGAAAGCCAAGGAAAAAAGAATGATGGGGGGAAAAAGGAGAAGAGGTCTTCTTGATCAGAAAGTAGGACCCTCACAATAGAAGATACAATGACATGATGGTGAGAATAAATAGGATGTTGGAAAGACGTGATTGATATCATGGTGTGCTATGATACAGTAAAACTCTGCGGACAAGTCCTAGTTTAGTGTGTTAATGTAGTTATGAATGAATTTCTCCCCATCCCTCTCCCCTCCATTTCTAATGCAACCAAAAATTTCATTGTTTTATTGGAGATCATTACTTCTAATTATATGTATGTTAGAAAGGGAAAGCAATTTGTTAACAGCTTTCTTCTGGTGATTTTCAGTTAATTAGTAATAATTACTAATTATCTTTCCCTTGAGGGCCAAGGAGTATGCTGATTATCTTTGTGCTAGGCAAGAATGCTAAGTGTTTATATATTGATTAGAGGGGCAATGCCCTGCTTTACTTCTCTGCTGCTGTGATTAAACACTGACCAAAACTAACTTGGGAAGGAACGGTTTTAATTCATGTTGGAAGTTACAGTCTGTCATCTAGGGAGAAAGGGAAATGAAGGCAAGGACTCAAGGCGGAAACCCTAAGGCAGGAATTGAAGCAGAAACCATGGAGGAGTGCTGCTTACTGGCTTGCTCTGCCTGACTTGCTTGGCCATCATTCTTTTAAATAGTTCATGCCCACCTTCCCAGGAATGGTGCCATCTTCACTGGGCTGAACCCATCTATATCAATTAGAAATCAGAAAGTGCCTCAAACATGCCCATACGCTTGTCCAATAGAGACAATTACTAATTGAGGTTCCCTCTTCCTGTGTATATCAAGTTGACAAGTGAAGCTAACTGTGACTTCTAACCATGCTACATGTTGACAAGCCTCAGCTTCTCTCTTCAGTCCTACAACTTCCACTTACTGACACTTCACCTTCACTAATGGTCACTCAGGGTGTCTCTGTAGGTACTCCAGCACTGCCACAAGGTTTTGTGACTCAGCTATTCTTTGTGTCCCCTTCACGTCTTCAAAACTAGTACCATGTGGAAGTGTCTTACACATTACTTAGCAAGTTCTACTGTCAACTTGAAGGTCTTAGCCCTGCCTGGACCAAACCTTTATGTGCTAACCCTGAGTAAACACTTCCCAGAAGGTTTTGCCTCAATAATGCCTGTCTCTTATTAATCACAGCTGATTTTTCATTACTAGCTCACCAGTGGCAAAGGTTTCACTTCCACAGATGCTTAGCTCATCTATACCCCACAAATGAGAGAGCCTGACAGAGTCTTTATGGGATTCTCAGTGTTCTGTTTAAAACTTCACAAGCCAAGCCTCCATTATCTACATTTTCTCAGCCTTGTCTTCCAAGCTCCCACAAAACTGCCCATTAAACTATTAGCATGCACTGTTTGTTTTCTAGCTGACAGTTCTAAATACCCCATCTTTCACCTATAAAACATCACATTGCTCCATTAACAGATAAGACAAATTTCTAAGAAACTCCTAGAACTTTCCTTGAATGCATAATGGTGTTACCCATAGTAGTTGGTGTCCTGTCATTGTGACCAAATACCTGAAGGAAGAAAAGGAAGAAAAATTTAAAGGGAAGAAAAGTTTATTTTGGATCATGGTTTCAGAGATTTCAGCCCGAGGCTATGGAGGCATAGCACAATGGTGCTAGGAAAAGGTTCCAAAGGAGGCTGCTAGGAAAAGGTTCCAAAGGAGGCTGCTGATCCCATACCATGGAATCAAAGAGAGAGCGAGAGGGCATAAGAATATGAATGAGAAAGAAGAAACTGAGGATACACCCTTAAGGACTACCCCCTTTAGCTAGATCCCATCTCTTGTTTCCAGCACTCCCAATAGTCTATCAGATTTTAAGTCCATCAGTTGATTAACCCATTGATGAAATCAGCACTTTCATGATATAATCACTTCCCCAGCTTCACCTCTGAGCACTGCTACGTTGGGGACTGATTCTTTAGGAATGTATGAATCTTTGCTGAGACATTTCAGTTCCAACCAAATGGATATTGCAATCCTTTTTTATAATTATTAATTTATAGAGAAAGACTACTGAAGATGTCAAAAAGTGTAAAGTTGTTGAATTCACTCAATTACTTGTTTTTTGGTACTATTTAAAAGTAGTATTCTTAATTTTAATCTTAGATAGTACACTTAATTTTAAAATATTTAGCCTATATCCTACAAATATTGCTGAATTTGTTTATTAGAACAGCTTTTGGGTGGATTCCTTAGAGTTTCCTATGTATATGATTGCATGATTTATATATATAAGTTAGTTTTATATTTTCTATTAAATTGAATTCCTTTTTTTTCCTGTTCAGTTACTCTTGCTAGAATTCTTAATACACAATATTGGATCACAGTGATAAGAGCAGATAGCCTTGATTTCTTGGGTTTATAGTCTTTTCATAAATACTCGTTATCATTTGGAGGAAGTTATTTCTAGTTTGTTAAATACTTTTTAATCACAAAGGAGTATGCTGGTTGAGATAAGCATGTGGGATTTTATAACCTTCATTATTATGTTGTATTACATTGCTTTTCTTATGTTAAACCACTTTTGTATTGCAGAGATCAATTCCATTTGATAAGGAAGGTTTGAAAAATGTTGCTAACATTTTGTTGAGGTGTCTGCCTTTTTGTATTTTGAGGGTTTTTGCCAAAGATGAACAATAATTCTTTAAATATTTGAAATCAAATATTTAAACCAGCAGACCTTGTCGCCTGCTTCCGTGTGAACAGCTTCTGATTACTCAGTCTCATGCTTCTTATTGCCCTACTTAGATTACTGTTTGTTCTTGGGTTTGTTCTAGTGTGTGTTTCTAAGAATTTATCCATTGCACAATTTTAATTGAATTTTTAGTGTACAATTGTTCATAGTGTTCCCTTTCAATGACTTTTCTGTAAGTCTGATGTAATATTGCCATTCTTCATTGATTCTACTAAATAGGGTGTTTGTCTTAGAATTTCTATTGCTGTGGAGACATCATAACCATAGCCACGCTTACAAAGAAAAACATTGAACTGGGGCTGGCTTACAGGTTGGAGTTTTAGTTTATTATCATTATGGTAGGAAGCATGGCAGCATGCCGGCAGGCATGATGCTGGAGAAGTAGCAGAGAGTTCTACATCTGAATCTGCAGGCAGTAGGGAGAAAGAGTGACACTGGGCCTGGTTTGAGCTTCTAAAACTTCAAAGCCCAGTAATGTACTTCCTCCAATAAGGCCACACCTTCTAATAGTGCCACTCCTTATGGATCTGTGGGAACCATTTTCACTAAAACCACCACAGTCTTACTTGTTTTCTATTTTACATTTTACGAGGCATATATCTCCTTGTATTGATTAAATAATTTAAAAACATTAGAAGACACACATACATATATATATCAAAGATGCTTTCCCTGGCAGTGCCTGTGGAGATCAGTTTCTTTATCAGAAAATTGAGTGCTTAAGTCATTATTGTTTAAGTTTTTAAAGACATTATTTCTGTATTCTATATAGGCTTGATGTTTATAGATGGCAATCTGTGTAATGAAAAAAATCTGAGAAAAGCCTATTGTTTCTGAAGACAATAGGAGATAAGAGTGGAAATATAGTTGGGGTCATATTGTGATAATTTTGAACAGTAGATGAAGCATTTGGACTTAATCAGTGTGAGGCTTTTGATAATTTTTGGTTTGAGGCTCGCTGATCAAAGTTATTGTCAAGGACCTGGTCTGTTAGTAGCATGTAGGACAGATTGGTGGTAGGTGTTTACCTGGGACTTTGTCTTATAGAGAGATGAAGGCAATAGCAGAGGGAAAGCAAAAGGAAGACAAGAACTAGATTTTGAAAGACTTCATTGACTCTAATAAAGAATGAGAAATCAGTCATCTTGTTCTCCAGTGCTTCTTTTACAGTTATGCAGTGGTTAGGTATAGTATATATCTGATGCAGATAATTGATAAATTTGATGTCACTAACCCTGATTTACTTCCATTCCATGATTCAATCATTCATTTAGTACTTTAATAAGTCCACTAGAAATATGACAGATTATAGGCATTTTTCATATTTTTATTTGTCATCCAGGAGCCTGTGTGTGCCAGCTGAAGCATCTGTGAACAATATTTGTGAAAATGTTTGCATTAGCCTATCCAGAATTTTTGGCAAGGCTGATACAGCATTCTGAGATGAAATTCCACCAATGAAGAGAGCTCATATGCTGACATAGGCTGGGATGGGCAAAAGTAACAGAATATTAGGGAATAATTGTTTTCATGATTATAAATACAACTAATTTTATTTTCCAGCGTTTTGGAATAACTTTTAAAAACCATGTCCACTCCTTAAAATATTTATCCATTATAGAACTTTTTAATTGTGTTAAATGGTAGGTATTAAGGGATCAATTGTACACATTTAAAAAAAAGGAAAGGAAAGTGCCAGGCAGGGTGTGTAAACCTTTAATCTCCAGAACTCAGGAGGCGAAGGTAGGTAGATCTTTTTGAATTTGAAGCTCGGTTTAGGGCCAGCAAGACATCCTAGAGTTAGCCTTGGCACTCTGTTTTCAAGCTCTTCTGATTGAAGGCTTTGTAAATACATAGTTACTCATTTTTCCTTTCTCTACCTAGCTGAAAATTTCTCAAAGAAGGTTAACCCATTATTGTTTGGTTTTTTTTCTTTGCCTTCTTCTACAGCTCTGGGTGAACCAGGAGGATGGGGTGGAGGAAGGGCCCAGTGATGTGCAGAATGGGCACCTGGACCCCAATTCAGACTGCCTTTGTCTGGGCCGGCCACTACAGAACCGCGACCAGATGCGGGCCAATGTCATCAATGAGATCATGAGCACCGAGCGTCATTACATCAAGCACCTCAAGGACATTTGTGAGGTAGCCATGGTGGTGCACGGGGGGCATAGGTGGTGGGATATTCTTCTTCTAGGAAGAGCTGACAGTCAGCATGGACCTCTCTGTGGTAGTCCCAAAATGTTGGACAAATTAGTTGCACTGACCTCCCAGACAGTTTTCAATGGGATGAAATTGCATCCTTTGGATTTTCAATTTCTTTTTCTCTCCTCTATTTGATTCTTCTTTGTCATTAATCATTAATATATACTTAATGTCCTTTTGCCCTCCACCTCCCTGTCTACCTTGTCTTTGTCTCTGTCCTTTCCTTCCCTGAATCTGTACTCTTAACTTCTTGGCTTCTGATCCAGGACAGGCCTAACCTTCCTCATTAATTAAAGCAAATTTAAGCAAGAGATTAAGAGACTTGAATGTATAGAAAAGTTCCTAGATTTTTTTTTAATTTCGGATGCAGATGTAAGGTTTTCACTCCTGCCACCTAAGTCATGAATTATCCAGGGCTTTGGTAAGACACGAACATACTTAAGTTTCAAGAGCATCACTGATGATCCTGATGTGCCTGTCTGCTTCCCCACGCGGAGAACATTGTGGTTAATTCGAAAAAATAAATACTTATGGAAGGGATCACCAGGAGATGAAGGCTAGAACAGTGAGCCTCAACTCCTTTAGTTTGTGTTACTATCCCCTAACTCCATGCATTCTAGCTCTCTAGACGATGGGAGTCTCCTGTCCCCCATTTGCCCCAAATTCCCTTTAGCTTAAGGAGGCCAGTTAACATTTCCCAAGGGTTTATTACTAAGCAGTAAGCGAAAATCAATGGAAAGTGGAGAAAAGAATGTTTTCAAAATATTTTTTAAGTTTTTATTTTATGTGTTTAGATGTTTTGCCTCCATGTATATTTGTGCACCACATGAGTGCTTGATACCCAAGGAGGCATTGGCTCCCTGGAACTGGAGTTACAGATGACTGTGATCCACAGAGCTGTTTCTCTAGCCCTGTTTTAAAAGGTTTAAACACACACACCGAGAACAAAAATACCCAGCTTTCTTTTGACCTTCCGAAAACTCCTCATTGACTAATATTGTTTCCTTCCCTCACAAGAGGAATCAGAACCTATTTTCTTTTCTTCGCCTGGGGCCTACTTTCCAGTCAAGAGTATAGTTGTAACATTTTCAAAGTCCTTGTTTCCCTAGAGCAGAGCTAGCTAACAGAATGTTCTGCAGTGATGAAAAATGTTTTATCTCCTCTCTCCAGTAGACATCTGCTAGCTAGCCAAGCTTTTGAAACATGGTGTGTGTTAATGAGAAGGAAAACCTAATTTTTTATTGAAATAGAATTAATTTAGATTTAAATAATAGCACTACTATTTGAATTCACATTGGACAGTACAGTTATGGAAAGATGATTTGGGGGTATTTCACCTCAGCTCATTTTCTTTTCTCAATTAAATGTATTAAAAAATTATCCTATTAAGTGGATGGGGGTTGAGTGGGGGAAGGTAGGAAAAAATGGGAGGAGAGGAGGGAGGGAGAACTCTGGTTGGTATATAAAATGAAAAAGAAACATTTAAATTTAAAATTTTTAAAAATCCTCTTCATGTCACGAAGCAATAACATAGGGTAGAAAGAACAAGGGTTCTAGAAACATATTGTTCTGGCTGTTATATGTTGACTTAGTCACAAATTAACCCTGTAGGCTTAAAGGTAACCCCATATCAAACATACACATACTCTGAGCTTAATTTTCTCATTTGTCTTTTGGGCTTCATTATATAGTTACTTCTTAAAGTTGTTGACGGAATCAAGTACATGCACTGTGGTTGTTTACATGTGAATTGTACTGGGCTTTAGCCTTGGGCCCTTGTACATGTTAGGCAAGTGCGCTGCCAATGAGCTACATCCCTAGATCATAAATGTATTACTCTAATTAGATATGCTCCAGATATTTTAGAAAGTATAGTTTTAGTTCTCCTTCAAAGTTCTTTTTTCTGTTCACTTATCTATCTATAGCTCTCATTTTCATCTCAAAGATTTGTATGGTAGCCAGCAACATCTGCATCACCCAAGACCTTGTTAGACATGCAAAATCTTTGGCTCTGTCTCAGATTCACTGAATAAGATGGTGTATTTTAGTAATTCACCCACTTGATTGCAATAGATTTAAAACTCTGAGAAATGGTACTTCAAAATGAAAGCTAGATTATTTGTGATGCTATCTTTAATAAATGAAGTAGAGTCTTTTCAACACTTGCTAACTAGGGCAGGCTATCATGACCTAAGGTATTTTTCCCCTTTGTTTAAAACTTCCTAATGGCTCATAATTTCTATTCAAGTAAAAATTGAAACTTATTACTTACAATGTCATGTAGGGTCAACTTCCTCACTGTTTTGACTTCATCGTTTGTTCCTTTTCCTGTGTTCTTACTAAGCCACCCCTACTGGCTCATAACTATTCATCTAATATGCCAGACATGCTCTCAAATAGAGATCTTGAACTATTTGTCACCCTGCCTAGAGAAATCTTCCTTCAATAAGGTGCTTCAAGTTTTTATTTAAATATTCTATTTAAAATTTTAAGCTTGTATCGCTTCTTTTTCCTGTTTTATTTTTTATCATTATACTTTTGACTATTGCTAAATTGCACATTTCTGTATTCATTTACTTGTATCTCATCTATCTTACTAAAATGTGAATTCCATACATGGAAGGGAATCTCATTTGTTGATTACTGATGTCAAATCAATAACCCAGTGCCTGACACATAGTAGATTCTCAAAAAGTATTGCAAAACAATAAAATAATATATACATATATATATATAATTGTTCACTTATGCATACTTAAGCTACTATGACAATAAACTATTGTCATTTTGTCATATCATTTGGTCTTCAAAGAGGGCAAACGTTATTGTTATTGTCTGATTCCTAGTTAAACAAATTTCTTTTCATAGTGTTTCTAGTCTCAAACCCCATGGAAATCCTTTAGTCTTAGAAGTATGCCCTATTTTCCCCAACTCTCAAACATCATGTCTTCAAAACCCAAGCTGCAACAATGGTTATGTTAATCTGAACAAAAGGAGGAGCACTACGATTCTGCTTTGAGAAACTGTCCAGTGCAGCCAACCTAGTCACAGCTTTTGTTGAAGATATTAGAAACTATCTCTTTGCTCTACTCCTCAACAATAGATACCAAAGAGAATTTGAGAAATCTGTATTTAGCCGGACCATGCTCTAGATAGTAATAGCTATGAACCAAAACCTGTAAGTGCCAAAATATTTTCAGGAAGAAAACCAGAGTTAGAATTGAGAGTCCAAAGCTCAAATCATATTTTGGTTGCTGATTGGCAAAGCCTTTTCCACCCTTGGTCTTCTTTCCCACCTCTAAAATAAGTGAGTTGGGGAGCTTTAAATAACATGGCACTTAATCTTTCTGGTTTTGCACTAAGTAGATATATTTTCACTGCAGAAATCTATGGGAATGAGACAGTCCTCTTCTTCATATTCTGCCTCTTCTTCCTTAGCACTCAAGGAAGCATATTGTATTCAAGTGTGACGGTGTTAATATGACAATCTACCACATTCTCCACATATTTCTAAATCTAGCCGAGGGGATGAAAACCCTGAGTTTAGCTTGGGATCATTATGACTAATCATCTGTGACATTGCCATTTGTAACCATGGAACTAATTTTACAATAGAAGGAACAAAGCACTAAACAGATAGAGCTAAAGATGCTTCAAATTATTGTCTTTCCTGTCCCTGGGGGAAAATTATCTCAGGCATCATAGAAATGTGAAATCAGTTCTATTATCAGATGTCGCCAGGAAACCTTGCCTATCTCTCCATGGTCATTTGGATTAGTCTCAGATGCTTCCCTATAAAGAATTCTCCTTTAGTCTAATAAGGTTTAACATGCTATAGTTTCAAGTCTTCTCTAGATTTTATGTTTAAACCTAGGTTTTAAGCTGCATGTGATGACACACATCTGTAACCTCATTGTTCAGGAAGCCAAAATTTGGGGATTATTAATTTGAGGCCAGTCTGGGCCATATAGTGAGATATAAATTAAAACCAAAATCAAGCAGCAGCAGCAGAAACAAAAATCTTCAAGCTTTTGAAAGTATCAATTTTCTCTTTTTCATTATTATTTTTACCTAGGTACTCACCAAAGGTCATTACATCTTAACATATTTAGATAATGATAACATGTAGTAGAGTGTGACAATGTCTGTATAGTATATTAGAATAAACAGATGAGACAGCTAATTAGCCTAAAATGATCACCACAGGATTTTATGCCAGCCCTAAACCCTACCCTACCCAGACATTTTAGATAACCAGTTAGGGGCTCATCCCTAGGGAAAACTGATTTTTCTCTCAGCATTTGTTAATTGGTCTTTATCTGTGGGTGGAGTCCTATGAGAGTTCCCCCAGCCATGTTGGTATGTCAACTGGTAACCATTGTTCACGTCTTGTTTGCACTACTACACTGTTGAGATTTCATGGGTGCAGTTTCCCTGTCCTAAAACATAATCTCACAGCTGACTTCCTGATTCTCTGACTCTTATAGTCTTTACATAATCTCACAGCTGACTTCCTGATTCTCTGACTCTTATAGTCTTTCTACCCCCACTTTGTGCTGTTCTCTGGGCCTTATGTGTTTTGTTACAAATATATCAAGTGGAGCTGGGAATTCTGCTATTATTTCTTCTCTGCATTTTGACCGGTTGTGGCTTTCTGCAATAGTCTTCGGCTGCTGCAAAAAGACATTTCTTTGTTAAGGAATGAGAGCTACATATCTCTTTTGGTAGAAGGATAAGTATCAAGAATGCAATTAGAAAACATACTGCTTTTAGAAAGTGGCAGTGGTAGGTAGCTTCTTTTCTAAGATCCATGATCTCACTAGTCACTAGTAGTTGACTAGACTTACAGTACCAGGCCTGAATTCCTTTCTGTGGACCAGGCCTTAAGTCCAATTAGGGGCCTGTTGGTTACTCCCGATTTCTAAGTGCCACTATTGCATCTTTGGGGGTATTTTTATGATTGTCATTTTTGTATTTTGTAGACATTGCAGCTAGGTAGAACTATATCGTTGCTTTTCTCCCTTTGAAGCTTCCAGTACCATGTGAGCTAGTCCTCGTGGAGGATTCTTTCAATTCAGTCACAGTTGGATTCTTCTCAGTACCCTGTCTGAAATGTGTGGTGTCTTCTGCAATAAGGACTTATCTTTAGTCTCTGTGAGGAAACCAATGGCAACATAAATAGCGTATATTGTTTTGTAAGTCTCTTAAGACTCATTCCTAAATTAGCAATTTGAAAGGAGGTTTTCTATCCCTATTATTCTTAGGTTTGGTCCTTTCATAGTATCTCAGATTTCCTGGATGTTTTGTGTCAGGGATTTTTTAGATTTAGCATTTTCTTTGACAGATGTATCAATTCCTTCTATCATGTCTTCAATGCCTGAGATTCTTTCTTCTATCTCTTATATTCTGTCGGTGATAATTGCCTCTGCAGTTCCCACTCACTTACCTAGATTTTCCATTTCCAGAATTCCCTGTGTTTTCTTTATTGCTTCTATTTTCATTTTCGGGTCTTAAACAGTTTTATTTGTTTCCATCAACTGTTGTTTGTCTTTTCCTGTTTTTTATTTGCTATTCTTTAAGAGATTTATTAGCTTCCTCCAATTTTTGGTTGGTTTTTTTCCTCGATTTCTTTAAGGGAGTTTTTCATCTCTGCTTTAAGGGTCTCTATCATCATCATTAAGTTGGTTTTAAGGTTGATTTCTTGTGCTTTGACTGTGCTGGAATATTCAGGGATTACTATAGAGGGATGGTTGGGCTCTGGTTGTGACATATTGCTCTGAATGTTGTTGTTTGTGTTTTTATACTTATATTTAGGCATCTGGATTTGGAGTTCTTATAGGTCTAGGTGCCAGTTTCTGGATTTGTCTTTGTTGGATGGGTATCAGACAATAGTTCTATTTTGTGCAACCAGAAAGTAGTTGGTTGCTCTCAGAACATTTGTGCAACTCTTGCACCTATGGGCATATATTACCTTGCTGGTTATTGTAGTTTGTAGGGTTCATAGTTGAGTAAGATTGTTAATGACTTTTCTTATGACTTTTCTCCCCCAAGTAGCATGCATAGAAACCCCTAGCATTACGAAAGCTAGCCAGCAATGCCAAAATGTCTATCTAGGTCAGTTCTACTTTGGTTTCTTCATGTTCTATGACTGAGGAATATGACATCTTTGGCAATAGGGTCTTACTATCGAGTTCTGCATGGTAATCAAGAGCAGTGACATTAAACTGTGTTGTTGGGGGCATCTATTGGATCCCATTGAACAACAACTGGAATAGAGGTAACTCTCTCATGGCACTGGGATTTTCATTTGATACCCAGGATATCTGATGAGGCATTGTCCCCTATTAGAAGGTGACTCCATCTAAACTCCTTTTAGATGTGTATATGTAGGCATTTTAGGAAGCAACTACAGTATAAGGTTTCCATGTGACTTTTTCAAAAGTTATTACTGTTAATTATCCCTCCCCGTACTCCCTGTTCTACCTTGCCTTTCCATCCACCACCCCACTTAATCCTTCCTGACCCAGAACACATTCTTGTAATTTACTTTCTATTCATATATAAAGAGAAAGGAGTTTTTTTGTGCCTGGTACTGGAATTTTTGTTGGATAGACTATGACTCTTGGAGAGTATTATCATCACTGGTGGTGTAGCTTGATTTAAACTGTATAATATATTCTATATAATATTAGATAAGATAAGATGATTCCTTGTGGACATTTCAAATATCCTTAATGTTATCTATTCCTCCTCTGTCTCTCTCCTATGTTGTATTCCATCTCCCCTCCCCACCTGAGGCCCCCCCATCTCCCCTTTATGTCATCTGTCTCTTGATAGTCCCATCTGTAAAGCTATACAGCTCCCCCATACAGTCCCTTTCTATGGTCTTTGTTTTTGTAGTTACTCCTGGTAATATCTGAAGAGTTTCTGCACATCTGAAGATTTGGACGTAGGATCCAAAAATAACAAAGAACTTCGTGGCTCTTGTCTTTCTGGGTCTGGGTTACCTCACTTTGTCAAATATTTTCTAGTTTTATTACTTTACCTGAAATTTTCATAATTTTATTTTCATTAATGTTCACAGCTGAATAGAATCCTATCGTCCATATGCACCATATTTTCATTAGCACTCGTCAGTTGAAGGACATTTAGGCTCTTTCTATTTCCTAGCTATTCTGAATAGAGTAGCAATGAACATGGCTGAACAAGCATCTGGGAGGTAGGATGTCAGCCTTTTGAATAAATGCCAAGGAATGGTATGGCTTAGCATATGGCAGATTTATTTTTAGCTTTTTGGTGATTTTCACACTGATTTCCAGAGTTGCTATACCAGTCTGTGATCACAACAGTGAATATGGGTTGTGCTTTCCCTTCATCCTCACAAGCATTTGTTTAGAGTCGTTTTCTTTTTTTGTTTTGTTTTTTTTGTTTTTTCTTTTTTAATATTATTATTAAAAAATTTCCACCTCCTCCCCTCCTCCCAATTCC
>LOJH01015176.1:23377-34503 GCA_001685095.1 Ellobius talpinus | reverse complement strand
AAAAAGAAAAAACTACCAGAACCCTGATATCCTGAGGTCAGTAACCCACGTGACGTTGATGAACTTCCAGGTAAAAAACATGATACCAGCAGACGGACACAGCTGTACAGCCGCCATCTCCAGCACAGGCATACTGCCTTCAGGACATGGGATTCCCACAAGATGAGGAGGGGTCTCAGGAGAACTAACACACAGGTGGGGAAGTGTGTCTCCCAGGCTGCTGGGGTCCACTGTACCATGAGCCCCACAGGCCACACAGAACAGACCAAACTGGAATATGCAAATTAATAACCAAACCAAATCAAGGTAAGCAAAACTGCTTCTGACCTCAAGGTTGGGAGGGGAGATTTTCAGCGCAAGAGTGTGGCTGTGTGGACACACAGGAGTGGTGGTGTTCCCAAGACGGGGCGGAGGTCCTGACCTTAGGGGCAATAGGACCAGAGTCATGCGGCATCAACAGGGCTGTAGCAATGGGGCCAGCTGGCAGAGGGATAGTGTAGGAGCTATGTCTTGGGGACAGGGGCTCCAGACTCTTTATAAGGGCAGTGGGCCCTCAGACCCTCCTTCTAATAGCTGGTAGGAGGCTGGGGCACCCAGAAGGGTATCAAAACAGCCTTCAGTGGAGGACCTAGAATACACAGGGTAAGAGACACCAGCATGGACCAGACCTTCCTCAAGCATTTCAGAGCTCAGTCCTACCTGTTCTGAACCAGCCATCCGGAGTGAAAGCCTTTTCCGTTTCATCCGGCTTATCCCAGTATTCTCGGAACACAGAGGGTCCCCTAACTAGCAGCTCTCCTTCCTTTTCCTCGAACCCTGGGGTTACCTGCAGAAGGTAGGAGAGACAAGCAGGTCAGAGCTGGACAGCACTGGGGTCGCTGCTGCTCCTCTACCCCACTACTGATCCAGGCAAGTGGCTTCCACCTACACCACAGACCAAACGTTTTTTGAAATTAGACAGTTGGAAATCTTTGAAAACCACAGCCATCAGTGGGTGGACCTCAATCATGCCTAAGCCTAGGGCTCCTCCTCTGTCCTTGGCCCAGGCCTGAGGTGGAGGTAAGTGTCTGCCCACTCTTAAAAACTGTTCCTGAACCCTTTCTGTGCGCTTCTCAGAAGTTGTGAAACGTCTGTCAGCTCCACCCAAACAGCACCCCAGCACAGCCTGTGGGCAGCGACAGCTTCTGTCCAAAGTAACCAACCAAGGGATTCCGAGATGGAAAGCAGAACATGTGGCCACTCTGGCACTGCCATGGAGCCTGCTGTGGTCGTGCTGTATAAACTGGCCAGGTGAGATCAGCACATACAATCACACCTGTGTGTAACGCTTGAGGCCGGGGGTAAACGATGCTGCTGCCTAATATGTCCAGCAATCTATACTTCTCATTGGTATCAGAGGACGATCCTTCCACTCTTCTATTTCTTGAGACAGGTCTTGTTCTGCAGCACAGGCTGGCCTACAACTCATGACGTGTCCAGACTGGCTGCAAACTGGTGGGTGAAAAAGCCTGCTGCCTAACCTGACGGCTTGAGGTTGATCCCTGGAACCACGTTATAGGAGAGAACCAACTCTCACAAGCCGTCCTATGACCTCTACATGTGTGCTGTATTACATACGTGTGCACTCAGACACACACACACATACAAACACACACAAACACACACACACGGATGCCTACTTTTCTCGTTCTATGAGACACAATAATGGAAATCCTAATTAGAGAAGTAGGCCAAGAAAAATAAATGAAAAAAATCTTGAAAAGAAGAAATAAAAGGGTTATTTGCAAAAGACACGTTAGTGTATATGAAAATCCCAGCATGCTACAAAATCAAATCAAACAATCTCCTTGAACTAGTGGGTGGATTCAGCCAGATTATTAAAGGGTGTGACCATGCCATATATCTACACACTCTACAGAATCGTGATGAACCAGAGACCAGCACTTGCAGCCCTGTGCTATTTGAAACAGACGATAAAGAAAAGGAAGCAAAAGCTAAGAACCATCTGACTATGTCTAACAGATCATGTACAGCGCCTGCCCGCTGCACACGGCACACACAGAGGTGGTCAGCTCTATGGAAATGGAAAGACATGCCATGTTCAAGGCCTGGGACTCAGTGATTGCTACTGCTCCCTGCATTCATTCACAGGTGTAATATGATTCCAATCAAGAACCCAACATGACTTTCTGTAGATATAGACAAGCTAGTTCCAAGACTGAGGGGTGGGGAAGATGGCTCGNGGGGGGGGGAGCCCTTGCCATGGGAATGTGAGAATTGGAGTCTGGATCTCCAGAACCTATGCAAAAGTCACATGTGGTCAATTGTGTCTGTAATCCAAACATGCAGCAAGATAAGAGGTGGAGACAGGAAGATCCCTGCAGGCTCCAGGGCCAGCTGTTTACATGCATGCCATGGCATGTATGCACCCCCTACACACAAATAAAACACTGCTATGTGCAGGATTGTAGGGAGGTGGCTCAGTGGTGGAGCAGTTCCTGAGTAGGTACAGGCCCTGGATTGAATCCCCAGCGCCACAAAATTTACATTTAAAGATTGACATCTGTAGCTAAAGTAACTTTGAAAACAATGAGTTAAGCTGCTAAACTTACTGCCATACCAGAGGAATGAAGACGGCCTGGCTGGCACAGGGCACACAGGGCACACAGGGCACACATTCACTCGTATGTCTAACTGACATTCATCAGGGTTGCAAAGGCAAGCTAATGATTACAGTTGACCGGCTGGATAGTCATCTTCATTCATATACTAGGCAAGAACTCACCTCAGATACAACACAGACTTAACACTGAATCAGGCTTTCAGCAGAAAACCTCAGGAAGACCCTTAGTTCACAGGCATGACACCTGCAAGCTTAAGTCATGAAGGAAGGAAGTACAGTAGCCTTGATCAAAATTTAAAACTTGGATCCACACAACACAGGAGAATTCAAAGACAAACCACAGAATGGGAGAATTGGCAAATCACATATCCCAGACAGAACTCCTTTTTTTTTCTTATTTTTTCTTTTTTTCCTTTTTATTGATTTTTATTGAGCTATTTTTTTCTGCTCCTTCTCTTCCTGCCTCTCCCCTCCCCTTCAACCCTTTCTCATGGTCCCCATGCTCCCAATTTACTCAGGAGATCTCCAGACAGAACTCTTAAAACAGTACTGCAAATATCCTGCTCTGAGATGGGCGGTGGTGGTGCACGCCTTTAATTCCAGCACTCAGGAGGCAGAGTCAGGTGGATCTCTATGAGTCCAAGGTCTACATAGTGAGTTCTAGGAGAGTCAAGACTACACAGAGAAACACTGTCTCAAAAATATATCCTGTTTATTAATTGTTGTTCTCAGTGTCTGTGTTACTGGGGTTATAATTAGCAAGTGGTCTCCTGTGCCAATGCATTCAAGTGTACTTTCCACTTTCTCTTCATAAATGGAACCTCCTGAAACTGAGAAGCTTCTGTAAAGCAAAGGACACCATCAACAAGACTAAATGGCAGCCTATAAAATAGAAAAAGATCTTTACCGACCCCACACTGGACAAGGGAATGATATCCAAAATATACAAAGAACTCAACAAACTTGACATCAAAAGAACAAATAATCCCCCCAAAATGGGTACAGACCTAAACAGAGAACTCTCAACAGATGAATCTCAAATGGCTGAAAAACACTTAAGGAAATGCTCAATATTTTTAGCTATCAGAGAAATGCAAATCAAAACAACTCTGAGATCCAAATCTTACACCTGTCAGAATGGCCATGATCAAAACCACTGATGACAGTTTATGCTGGAGAGGATGTAGAGTAAGGGAACACTCCTTGATTGCTGGTGGGAGTGCAAACTTGTACAGCCACTTTGGAAATCAGTATGACAATTTCTTAGAAAATTAGGAAACAATCTACCTCAAGACCCAGCAATACCATTTTTGAGTATATACCCAAAGGATGCTCAATCATCCACAAGGACATGTGCTCAACTATGTTCATAGCAGCATTGTTTGTAATAGTCAGAATCTGGAAAAAACCTAGATGGCCCTCAAACAAAGAATGGATAAAGAAAATATGGTACATTTACACAATGGAGTACTACTCAGTGGTAAAAAATAATGACATCTTGAAATTTGCAGGCAAATGGATGGATCTAGAAAAAAATAAACATTGAGTGAAGTAATCCAGACCCATAAAGACAAATAAAATATGTACTCATAAGTGACTTTTAGACAAAAACAAAGAAAAACCAGCCTACAATCCCAGAGAACCTAGAGGACCCTAAGAGAGACATACATGGATCTACATATGAAGGAGAAAAAAACAAGATCTCCTGAGTAAATTGGAAGTGTGAGGGTCACAGGAGAGGGTAGAAGGGGGAGGGGAGAAAGGGAGGGAAGCAAACACAAATGAATAGTTCAATAAAAGCAAATACATACATACATACATACACACACATATACACATATCTCCTGTTCTGATTCTGTAATGATCAGGACAGGCTAAACATCTACTAGAACAAGACCACTCATGTGCCCAGACCTAGAGAAAGAACTTCGGTCTGGTTTTCAAATGCTGGTGACAAACCAGGTAAAATGACATAACAACAAAGACACATCCCTAGCATCGAGAAAAATAACACTATAAAATGATCCGAAGTGCAGAGCTGCCACTGGAGAGAACACTGCAGAGACGTGGGTGCCTGCAAAGATGGGTGACATCTTAGCCCCTGGAGCTAAGCACGTGCTGGGACTACACACCACTACACAAGTGCTAGAAGCTGCCAGCATCTAGGATAATGGTCAGGGGCAAATTCCAGACAATCTCAAGGGCTGGGAGGACCTGCAGAACAGACAACATCTCACGTGCGGGCGGGAATGTGAAGCAGCACAGGCCTGCTGCAGGAGCGGTGTGGGTAGCTCCCCAGCGTGCTATGACAAGTGAACACCCTACTCCCAGGCACTTACCCTAGACAAAGAGATTCTTAGCTGCAGAAGAAAACCTCGAAATGAACATCCATCAAAACTGTTCATCACAACCTGAGTCTGGAAACAACCTGTGTTGGTCAGTTTTTTGACACCTGATGTCTGGGAGGAAACACGACTTGAGTGGAGAGCTGGGCCAGGACTGGTGCTGGAAGGAACCTCACACCACAGTAGGGGCTCTGGGCGTGGCTGCTGTACTCTATTGATGTATTAACCCATAGCAAGGTCATTTCAGGCCTCTCGTCCACACAGGTATCTACAGATCCATACATTCCCAATAAGGCCATCAGTTACAGCCACCTGCTGTGTCTGTGGCACCAGGAGCCATCCTCGATACCTCTCAGTGGGCAGCCATCTTACCACACCCCGCCTTCCCTTTCAGACACTTCCCTAGGGACCCTGCCAAGTTCTAATGCCCTAGCAGGGCTCTCCCAGGCACCATGGTTTAGCCAATCTTGATAGTAAATACCACTTGTTTAAATACCACTATGTGCTTTCTGTTCAACTGGAACCACATAACACACACTCTGCTAACTCAGGAACAGGAGACCCCGCTCTGTGCGGGGGGGTCACCTCACTCCTGTGGTTAGGAAAGCAAGCACCGGAGCCCTACTGTGTGGGGCTTTAAGATATAATAAGTGATCAAATAAAACTTGATGAAGCCATGTTCCTTCCAAAGCCAGGTATACAATGCCATCCAAGACCCCCCTGCCCCACACAGCAGATCAGTGCCTGGCTCGTGTGATGGGCAGGCAGCAGGGATGGCAATCTTTAATCAGGACATCACCTAGAATCTTAATTCCAGCTTCCATACAATATGAAACGAGAGACACGCATTCCCAAGCAAGAGGAAGGAACTAGAAGCATACCAACCCTGAGAAACTGTCTGCTCACCCACCACGGCTGTGGCTCATCTGCCACGGTACCTTCGATTCTGAGACACGGATGCTCTGGGCTCCTGAAGATGTGTGGTGTCACGTCAGCTTTCACCACGGCATCAGCACCCGAAATCACAGAGCAGAGTCAGGGTCCTTAAGCTCCCCAAGATGCTTGGCTCAATCCTGCTTGACACCCAGCCCAATCCTCTCCTCAGATACCTCACACAGGCTCACCATGTCCAAGACCACAGTCAGATGCACACCAATCCTAACTGTGCTTGTGAGGACATGGGCTACTGACTAGTTTCAGTGTACACCCCCCCCGCTATGCTATCACAATGGGACATGCCTAGCAGCCACCATGAGAAACAAATACTTCACTCACGGGAAAGTAGTTAGATTCCCAGACTGTGCCCTGCCACCTGCAAATGCTGCACAGCCTGACCTGACACCTACAAACATGTACACCCAGGACTGTGGGGTCCACCCGTGGCAGAGTCACACCAGAAGATGCTGAAATCCCAGAAGGCCGGGCACATGACAAGGAGGCAGGGACCATACGGGATACCTTCTTCCTGCTCTAGCCTTACAGGATGATGACAGCCTCAGGTGAGTACTCAGTTCTGGAATTTTCCCCTCCTGTATCTTCCATCCATGCTCTTCTCTCCACCTAGATCTGCTTTCCGTGATTCCATAAGCGAGGCCATGGGTGTTGCCTTCAGTGCCTGGCTCGTCTCGCTTATGGATGCCCTCCAGTACCGCCCTCGTTTCCCCAAATGGCTGTGCTTCCCCTTTCTTGAGATCCGGTCTCATCATGCAGCCCAGTCTGACTTGGAATTCACGATGCTACATACAGGCAGGCACTGACATGCTCGGTATGCCCCTTTAAAAGGCTGAGGGGTCCTCAGTACCCCATTGGGCATACATGCCACATTCTTTATTGAGCTATGCACCAAGGCTGCTGCTATGCACTGGCTGCTGTGACCAGCGCTGCAGGAACACGGGCACGCATGTCATATTGCCTCCCTGGTATACATACATAGACTGTGAGATCTAGACCTTTGTTCGATTGTTTTTGAGAACCGTCCACACTGCTTTCCGTGACTAAGAACGTACTTACATGCCCACAGGTCCCCTCATGGCCTCGCCAGCTGTGTTTCGTCTTTTTGACAGCTACCATTCTAACACAGGAGAGTGGCATCTGCTCTGGCTTTCACTTGTATCTCCCTGACAGTGATGCTAGTACTTTCACACACTTGGGGACCTTGCACGCCACTTTGTGATTAGTGTCTACTCGGGGCTTTCGCCCTCCAATAGGGCTACTGATTTCCTTGCCAGTGAGCAGAGTTCCTTCTTGATTTCAGATGCATGGTTCCCAGGTGTTCCCGCCCATGCTGCCCACCAGCTCCCCACCGCCATTTCACTGGCAGAAGCTAAGTTAACCTGATCCCAGCAACTGACTTTGGCTTTCACCTGCTGTTTCTCAAGTTTTATCCAATCACCTCTGCCTAAACCACTGCTACTAAGCATTCTATCTTCTACCATTCCCAAAGCTTCTGGTGCTACATTTAAGAATCTGACTTGGATCTGGCTCTTTTACACAGTCAGGTTTTACGGGAGCTTTGCTTGTTTTCAAGATAGTACCGCAGTAAGTGACCTAGCCTTGCCTTGCACTCACTGTGTAGGCCTAGGCTGGCCTCAAACTCACAACCGTCTCGCTTCAGCCTCACGAGTGCTACGATAACAGGTGTGTAGTTCCGCCGCGTGCTGTGACAAGAGGTATGTGTCCCGCCCAGCTCTGATTTTGTTTTTTTACATGTAGGCACCTGGTTTTTCCCAACATTTATTGATGACACAGCCTTTGTCCTAAACTGTCTTCTTGGAACTTTTAAAAAATGAGAAACAGACAGCTATAAATTGGTTCCTGTCTCTGTTCTGTCGCCCTGGCCTACGAGTGTCTCTTCCTCTTGGTGGCAGCACCATGTTCCTTTGGTTAGAGGAGTCCTGTGGCACATTTTGAAGGCAGGTAGTTTGAGACCCACAGCTTTGTTTCTGCTAAAGATTGCTTTGGCTATTTGGGCTCATTTGTAGTTCTATGCAAATATTAGAATAATTTCTATTTCTGTGACGACGTCATTGGTATCTGGACAAGAGCTGCATTAACTGTAGAAACAAGTTTTGGCATCCATCTAAGTATGGACTTAAAGATTTATTTTTAATCTATATGTATGAGGGTTTGTCTGCATGCATGTATGTGCACCACATGTTTGGAGTGCACTCAGAGGCCAAAAAAGGGTGTTGGGTCCCTTCGAACTGGAGTGAAAGACGGTCGTGAGCAGCCACGTGGGTGCTGAAACCAAACCCAGCAACTGTTCTTAAGAGTTGGACCATCTCTTCAGGCCTGCTTTTTTTTTCAACTTCTTATCAATGTTTTGCAGTTTCTGGGGGTAGAGAAGCTTATTCCCGAGCAGTTTATGTTTTTGGGTGAGTGGGTAGACCTGGGGAAGCCAAAGAACACCTTGCAGGGGTCGATTCTCTCTTCCTCTATATGACTCCTGGGGATCAAGCTCAGGTCCCGTGGCTGGGTGGCAAAGGCCTTGACCTGATGAACCCATCTTACTGGTGCTAGTTTATAATTTTTAAAATGATTTATATTCGGATTATTTTCTTGCCTTTTTTGATAACTCACTATTAGGGTATGGAAAAGAGTGTGCATCTCACAACTTCTGACTTTGTGCAGATCTGACAGGGTCTTGGGTTTGGGTATATAGAATTTCATGTCACCTGTAAAGGGGAAATTTTATTTTCTCCTTTCCAGGCATGGTAACTTTTACTTTTTGTGCCTGATGCTTGAGCCAAGTCTTCTAAGACTGTGCTCAACAGTAACAAGAAACAGTTAACCTTGCCTTGCTGTAGGGAGAGCCTTTAACTTCTACCTACTCAGAGGGATGCCAGCTACATGTGGAATTTATGTTGGCATGTTCTTTTACCATCTACTTTGTTCAGAATTTGTTATCAAAGGATGCTGAATGTCATCAAATGTTCTTTCTGTAGCCACTGAAATATTTAAACACAGGAAATGTATAGAGAAAAGAGTAGCTAAATGGTTGCTTGGGGACCAGGTGAGAGAGGACAGTGGGGCAGAGGCAGGGCGGAGAGTGACTGCCAACTACGGTTAGGGAAAGGCACACAACTCTGTGAGAACATGGGGAACCGCTGGGCGGAACAGTCATGGGTGAACTGTACATGAATCAGCAAAGCACCTTAAAGCCAAGGCCCGGGCAGTAAGAAACTACACAATTTGTTTTTCTGGGGTGATGGTAGGGAGACCCTGAGATCCTGGGAGAAGAATCAGTTCCCAGCGAGTGAGCAGGGCTGGGGGCTGCTCAGGAATGTGGCAATAAAGGAGAAGGCTGAGGTACAGGAGAAAAGCTGGGGCAGGGTGCTCCCTCAGCGCCTCACATTCCCAAGCACCCCTTCTAAGGGCATGCAGGGAGGCAGGCCCCACATGCAGGAAAAAGGTGCTGACTGGGACTGGAGAGATGGCTCAACAGTTACAAACACTGGCAACTCTTCCAGAGGACATGGGCTGGATTCTCAGCAAACTTGTGAGCCCCCAGTTGTCTGTAACTCCAGTTTCAAGGGATCCAAAGTCCTCTTCTGGCATCCACAGGTACCAGGCATGCAATTGGTGCAGACAGATGTACAGGCAAAACACTCAGAAACGTGTGCGCGCGCGCGCGCGGNGTGTGCTGAGAAGCTAAGCTGCCTGCAAGCCAGGCCGCCAGTCGCCAGTGATCTGGTTTTTGGTTTGAAGATTCCTCACTTGGGATCAGCTGTCTCCTAAGGAGCCCTGTACAGAGAGGGTAAGTACACACATCTCACAGGACGCATGGCTTCTCAATGGCCATCCACATCTGAAGTAAAGGATCACTGTCCGACCCCTCCACGTGGAGCAGGTACAGCAGCAGACACATCGGGACAGATGGTGGAGATACAGGAGCAAAGAAAGAAGGTGGAGAGGACCACAGGGAGAGAAGGCAACAGCAGAGCAGTCCACTGACCAGAGTGTCAGCTTGTATGTGGAGAACTGATGAGGCAATTGTTTTTAGAGAAGCAAGTTCGCTCCAGCGTAGTTGCCCCCAGCCCACCCTTACCGCTGCTGCACCCTCAGCAAGAGAAGTGGTTCTGTGTAAAGGCCCTGCTTACAGGGTAGCATTATCCACAGCTGTGCAGCCATTTATCTGTTGACAGACCCCTATTGTCGTTGGTTGGTGTTTGGCTCTCATGTAAGCGAGCAATCTGAGAAAATAAAAAATAAATAAATAAAGAGACAATGCCTGATGCACTCACAGGGCTTGTAGCAGGAGCCAGCTGGAGCGCAGAGGCACATGAAATATGCATCACGACCAACAAAGCAGGTGGGGTGCACGGGCGAGCGTTCACCTCTTCAAGGGTGAGGGGTCAGGCTGGGGGAGCCCTGGGAGCCTCCACTTGGAGGGACCCGTGAAGGTGGAGTGACTTTAGAGAGAGCCCTGTCCGCAGGAGGGAGGGACAGGCAGTGTTCCTCCAGAGTCTCACTGCCTGCCCAGGCTGCAAGACTCGGAAGCCAGCCTACAGGGAGGCAGACACACGGGACACTAGCTGAGATGCGTGGTGCCAAGGGCCGTGGGCTATGGGGTTAACTAGGCTCCATGAGAAGTGAGGAGCAGAGGGTCTCACATAGAAGAACCAGGCATGGGAGCTCCTGCCATGTAGTGAGTGTTCTTCCTCCTATTCCCTTCTGAAGGACCCGGAAGCATGTTCCTCTCACTTCAGATGGGATTGTGCACATGGCTACCATCTACAGAAGAAAGCCTCAACTCACACTCCTGAGCTGTTAGGCTCTGACACCACCGCCATGATCCAGGAACCCCCACTCCCACCCCCAGAGTCCTTCAGAGATTCTAACTGTTGTCAGGGTGATGTCCAGATATGCTCCTAAGACTCTGAGAACCTAAGGCAGCTGCTATTCTAGGGGACTGTNCTGAAGGACCCGGAAGCATGTTCCTCTCACTTCAGATGGGATTGTGCACATGGCCACCATCTACAGAAGAAAGCCTCAACTCACACTCCTGAGCTGTTAGGCTTTGACACCACCGCCATGATCCAGGAACCCCCACCCCCACCCCCAGAGTCCTTCAGAGATTCTAACTGTTGTCAGGGTGATGTCCGGATATGCTCCTAAGACTCTGAGAACCTAAGGCAGCTGCTATTCTAGGGGACTGT
>LOJH01015175.1:11887-26772 GCA_001685095.1 Ellobius talpinus | reverse complement strand
TTCCTTCCTTCCTTCCTCCCTCCCTCCCTCCCTCCATTCCTTCCTTCCTCTCTCTCTTTCTTCCCTCCCCTTTCATCACTTCTCCTCTCTCTCTCTCTCTCTCTCTCTCTCTCTCTCTCTCTCTCCCCCTTATTTTGTGACAGTGTGTCACTGTATAGACCTTGCTGGCCTCACTATGTAGACCAGACTAGTCACAAGCTCATAGAGATCTACTGCCCCTGCTTCCTGAGTGTTGGGATTAAAGACATGTATCACCATGCCTAGCTAGTGTGTGCCATTTTGGTCTGAGGGGAATCAGGGGCTACTGCAGAGTGACCATCACCAGATGCAAGGCTATGTTGGGCATGTGTGTATCCTCACACTCTCAAAGCATGCTACCAGGGGTTGGGACGCCTGGGAGCAAACAGGCTTGGAGAAGCAGCGGCATCCAGCATCCTAGAACCAGTGAATGGTGATTTGGATGTGAGCCCAGATCTGTCTGACTCCTGGGCTCCTGATGTCAGCCATCAACTCTGCCCTGATGGCCTTGGAACAAATACAATGACAGTCCCTGGGTGGTCACGTCTTATTCTGACCAAAGGTGGCTGTATTGCCATCTGTCACCCTACCAGCCCATTCTGTAACTTGTTGGTCAGTTCACTGGTCAGTCAAGATATTCTTTCTGTGGCCTGAAAGGCTAGGGAAGGAAAAGCTGGGAGAAAGTTGAGAGGGCCCCAGTCCAGGGACCCACAACCAAAGCTTGGGTTGGAACCTTCTAGAAAACTACAGCACCAGTTGCCAAGAAATGCCAAGGCAAAATCTGAGAGCACCAAGGCATGATAATCGCTATAGCATGTTCTAGCCAGTGCCTTACAGGAAGCAAGACCTAGGACCATGGAGATCTTGGGTACTTCGCGGTTGGCAGTCAGTAAGATAAGAACAATGAGCCTCATTCCCGCCTGCCCCCTGGGTGACTGCATGGGATAAGGTGCTTGGTCAACTTCAAAATGACTCACTGAAGCCAGGTTTGACAGACTTGGCCCCAAACTCAACAGTTTGTTTGCAAGTCTGGCCACCAGGCCCTAGAACAGCTTGTTTTTCTTCTTCTGGAAAGCTCAGTTTACTCCCTCCCTCCTGACCCGGAATGGAAGCATCCTCGCCCACCCCCAGCTCCTTGTCCCTCCCCACCATCCAGTCTCCACACTGCCTCTGCCTCAAACTCCTGCACTCTTCAGCCATATTCCAGGGTTTATTTGCACCCCCCTTTAACTTTGGTGTGCAAGAAGAAACACCACACCCATCCCTTATCCACTCCACACACACTGTGCCACCCACACAAACACACAATGCCAGGCCATCAAAGGGACCTACACAACACACAGACAATAAAGCAGGGGTTTTGACTGGGAATCCCTGGCCCAAGGCCTCCTCTCAGCCTTGTCCCTTGAGGCAGATGGCATCCTCTGTACTTGCCCTGCCTGGAGGCTCCTTCAGACCCAGGGGCCTTGTTTTGAAGCTAGCAAGCTGCTGGCTTGCTGAATGTTTTTAAATTCATTGCCAGCAATTTTTTTTTTTAAATCAGGAAATTTCTCCTCAAACTGCAGATTTTTTTTTCCTGAAAGATTAGCTGATCTGTCACGCAGAGCCTCTGCGAGGACTCAGAGGTCCATGGTATTGTGCCTGCTCAGAGCAGCTGGCCCTGCTGGAGCCTTAGTGGGGGTGGCCGTGGACCATTTTCTGGGCCCCTTTCCCCTGCCTGTGGCTTCGCTGTCTTCAGTCTTCAGCAACACTGGGCTTGGGAGCTACCTGGACATGATTCCTGGGTTAGGTAAACCACTTTGAAAGTGGAGAAACAGGCCAAAGGAGCCCAGAACTTATCAGATTCACCATGGCAGGCACAGAGGGGGAGCTCTGCTGATTCTAGAAGTGAGAGTAAAGATTTGGGAGAGGTGCTTGCCTTTCCACCCCCAGAATCCACATGTTGGGAGGAAAAAACAGACTCTTGCAAGTTGTCCTCCGGCCTTCACGAGTGTATTGTCAAGTGTGCTGTGGTATGTGTGCACACATACATACACACACTATATCTAGCTCCCAGGACTAAGGGTACAGTGTCTGAGCCTGGGAAGGGTGGCATCTACATGGTGGACGGTGGTTGAGTCATCCTGGTGCCAAGTTCAAGGCCCCCAAGAGCCTCAGGCTTCATCTACCCATTCCTATAGATCCTCTAGCCCCAATAGACTCTTGCCATTCCCCAAATTAATCAGATGCTGCTCCCCGCCTTTATATATGCCATACCCTTGATTGATGGGCTTCCTCCCCCAGCCTATCACGTCTCATCTCTCAACCCCAACCTAGCTGAAGAGCAAGCTTGCTGAGTTCAGCTTACCCGAATGAGACAGCTGACAAGACTGGAGCCTGGGCTAGAGGTGGGGATAGCCACGGTGACATAGGGTGACTGTGGGGCCTGAAGCCTCCAGTTCCAGTGTGGCCCAGCCCAGCACTGCGAAGGAGAAAGTCAAAGACAGAAAACAGGGAGGGAGTCTCCAGACAGGAATTGGATTTGATTGTCATTTTTGGGAAATTCCTTCTGGAAGGACCCTTGGGTGGCCTGTCAGCATGGAAAGGATCTTGTCAGGACTGGGGTGGAGTGGGGAGGAGGGGCAGGCATTTTGGTGGTTTCCGAGTTGGGTCAGGGACCCTGTGCTGGGACTTTCTGTTCCCAGTTCTGGGCCCTGACTAGCCCATCTAAACCCATGATGACCTTTAGACACTAGAGAGCTTGGGGAGGGGGGTTCTGAATGCACAGGGAAGCAGGGCAGTGTCCTTACTTAGATCTAAACAAGAAGCCATTGGCCCTGGGCCATGCTTCCTCTCCCTTCACACGGGGAGCTCATCGGCCTCTCTTAGCGCTTGAGCTGACCTCCCAAGTGATCCGTTCATTCACTCTTGCATCACAGCCCGAGTCTGGGTACCTGGGTCAGACTCAGCTGCTACACACAAACCAGGCAGAGCCTTGGGAGCCTTGGGCGTGTTTCTGAAGAAGACAAAGGGAAGCCCCTGAGAGCTTAGACTCCAGAGGGCTCATGGGTGTCACTGGCTCTATCTCTGACCCCATGTGTGACCTGAGGCAGGTCATTGGCTCCTCCCAGCCTTGCTTTCCTCGTTTGTAAACTGTATAGAAGTCTGACTTGGACTTACAAAGCTGAGACACATGAGTAGGGCTGTGGTGAGCATTCCCAGGACACAGATCACTGAAGCAAGGCCACTAGCCTCCTCACCACCTCTGTCACCCCAGTAGCCTTGAAGCTAGTGTGTATGGCAACTCTTGTGTCTTTGTGTCAGAACCCTTCTTGGCATTGGCTTAATTATCTGAGATAACTCCCAGTGACCTCTTCTCTTAATCTGGTGGATCACTGAGCCCACAGACATGCCCAGTCCATTTGCCCTTCTAAGAATGGGCATTCTCTTCAAGCCTTGCCCTTCCCCCGAATCCCACCCTCCACCCCCTCTGGGGGGAGACTACTCTTCCCAGCTGCTGACCAACTGTTTTTGATTAATTTCAAATTCTGACTTCTTCTTTTCTTCTTCTTTTCAGTGTTATTTTTAAATAAAATTTATTACAAATAAAAACATCATACAGTTACATTAAAACGGTCATTCAGATACTTGCCCAGTCCCAAACTGTAGAGCTCAGTGAACTTCTACATAGTTTGAAGGAAGCCATAGCTTTGTTCAGGGTTCTATACTTTCACTATCAATTACTTTTTTTTAATGCACTTATCCACCACAAAAAGAAAAGAAAAATAGAACAGTAGAAATTAGAAAAACAATTAGTTTTATACCCTCTTCTATGAGGCGATATTTCAGGTTGATCTCCCTCTCTCTTTCTCTGGTGTTCTTTTCTTTCTTCATCTTTTCTGTGATCCTGGGCATTGAACTTAGGGCCTTGTGCTCGCTAGGCACACGCTCTACCACTGATAGAGTTCACCAGGCTGACCTTGAACTTTCAACCTTCCTGACTCCACCTCTGGGTAGCTAGAATGAGAGGCCTATACCACAGGCATTGAAAGTATTGGCGTTTTTACTCTTGCGGCTCCTGTTTCTGGCTCCATAGATGGACATCGCAGAGCTGGGACTCAGGACATCATAATGTTCACTCACTGACCCATCCTGTCGTCCCAGCTCTGTCCAGTCCTGGTTGGGTCCAAGGCCTCAGGGATGGATGGAATCAAGCTTCATGCTCCAGTCTTCCCACCCCCTCAGGTGGGTTCCTTCCCTAACGTTCCAGAGCAATTGCTAGGCCTTGGCTATAGCCCATGGGGGTGCAACACCATTCTCATGGCTCCCCCATGCTTCAATCACCCACACTGATGTTAAGGCCCAGTCAGTCCCTGCAGAGAGGCCTCTGCTCTGCTGCCCCCTCCACAGACCAAGCTTCTACACACACCAGGGACCCAGGGACTATCCCTGCCACCTACTGTGAACACAGAAACAGTCCCTAAATGGGACAGGCAGACTGAACACTGACTACATGGCGCCCTATGTTAAGGTCAAATTCAGCTCACCACCTGGCACTCCCTAGACCAGTCATGGGAGAAATAACACACATACCCCCACATTTGCTCCCTAGCCAGTGGCACCCAGAAAATAATTTGCTTTGTGAGGAGCCAGTGGAGTAGTATATAACACAGACTGGAGTTCACCAGTATGGAGTAAAGAAGACAGAGACAGCCCCAGGCAAGTGATAGAGGAGAAAGCCTTAATATTAAGAAGATCAGTGTTCTGACCTCTGCTCTGCTGGTTAGCTACTGGGTGATCTTGGGACAGTCACTTGCCCTCTCTGAGTGTCTACTTCCTCATCCATTAAAACAGAAGGAAGATTTCTTTGAGGTCTCACACCGTCCATGGACAGAGCTGGATTTGAACATGAGGCTCATGGTTCTTTCCCTCAACTCCCATATTTGCCTTGGGAAGACCTCATTTGCACACGGAGGGCCAGAGAGAGCAAGCAACAGCTGCCACACACACCTAGAGTGAGGAAAGATGAACTGGTGTGTGTGTGTGTGTGTGTTTGTGTGTATGTGTGTGTGTGTGTGTTGTTCAGCGGGTCTAACAGAGGCTTCCTCTAGCTTGAAGGGAGGACCCCAGTTACGCTTCATTTGGAGGTGTTGGGAGTGTCAAATTTCCCAAGGAAATGCTGTGTGAGTAGGGACTCTCTGAGCAAGGGGTTGATGCCAGAGAGTGGCTTCCCTGGATCTCACCATGGAAACAGTGTGGGGATATTCTTTTCCTCCCTACACAGACAGGAGAACTCTGCCTACTGCCTAAGGGTACGTGCAAGTTGGAGATACATATGTCTGTCCCTATGGGAACTGCTGGCCCTGGACTCTTTGAAGACTGTCGTCTGCCTCCCTTCATCCCTCTGCCTGCTATATTAAACCTGGCCATAGCCCAGATGGATGCTGAGGAAGCACAGTTGGAGATGACTTCTGTTGACTCAGTGGGAGGACTTGGGGCAACTTCCTGTTCTGTATGTGTCAGGGATCAGTTAGAGGACCCACAGCCTAGCCTTTATGGAGAGGAGAGGCAGGTGTAGAATTGAGGGTGCTAGTTTTTTCCCATGCTACAGGCCTCCAATCCCCCTATTCATACTGAGAATGGGAATGGGAATTTTTTTTTGTCAGTGGCCCATAAACTCATTGAAACCATCCCGCTATGTCAGGTTTGGGGGCACCCACCTGTGTTCCTTGCGCACTGCAGGCAGAGGTCAGAGGATGACATGTTGGAGGTGAGCCTGGGCTACAACCAAAATCCTGTGTCACCAAAACTACAACTAGCCCCACCTCCTCAAACCTGACCTCCTCCTCCTCTCTCCCATGAGGCCTCCTGAGAGGAAGCATCCATCCCCACCCTTCCTGGTGCGCTAGGGTCCCCAAGCTGTGTCCATCACACTGCAGAGTCTGTTTGGCCTGAAGCCTTCCTTGTGGCCGCCTGGGAGCAAGCCTGGCTGGGAGCAAGCCTGGCCAAGCCTGGCCGCCTGGGAGCAAGTACAGCGGACAGGAAGCAGCAGGGAGTCCAAGGGGTTATTGCAGGGCATCCAGCCCAGCCACCCTGTTGTAAAGATCCTTCATTCTACCACTGTCACAGGTGGTCTGTCACTCCGCCCTGGCCGCTTGATGCTTTCCTTGTGCCATTCCAAGCCTGGTTTGTGGAAGATTCTGGATGTTTTCCTCTAGCCTCCTCTTAGCCCACTGCCATCTACCCATAGGTAAGTGTACGTAGGCTTTTCTCTGAGTTCCCTGTACTCTGTGCAGCTCCTGTGGATTATGCCTAAAGTCCGTCGGTCGCCTTGGTCATCTATCCCTGTGGACGGATGGCTTTCTGCTCTTCTGGCTCACACTCACAGTCTCCTTTTCTGTCCCTCTGGGTCTTCCCCGTCACCTTCCTTTAGGGCCAACCTCTCAGTCAACGCCTGAGTTCTGCTGACACCTGTTGGTCACATGCTCTCTCCCCACGGCCTCTCTCAGCTCCTTCTCGGTCTCTATTTCAGTGGTTCCCTACCTTGTCCATTCATCTCTACATGGCCTCTCTGGAACTGGGGGATCAGATGTTGGTGGCTGGGCAGGACTCAGGTCTCTAGCTCACCAAGGTGGTTTGGCTGGGCTCCCTGCCTCCAGCTTCCCTTCCTGCCCCTCCAGCTGAGTAAATGGCTTCCCTTCCTGCCCCTCTCGTTCACTCTTAGATCCTCCCTGTGTTCCACAGACCGGGGGGTGGCTCTGTGCAGAACTGAGACTGTCTCCCCAGTACACCACGGAGGTGCTATATCTCACCTCAAAGGCTGATAAGTCCCCAGGCTCCTTCCCAACTCCCTCCCTCCCTTCACCTGCACTTACCTATTCTGGGCCCCATGGCTGGGGGAATGCAGAGAGTTGTGGCCTCTCCTTCAACCTGGAGCTCAGCATAGAGGAAATGAGCCTGCTGGTGGTCCCCTGGAGACAGCTTCTGAGAGCATCAACACAGGACTGTCTCTCACTAGGCTATTTTTTGGGCCTCACTGGACAGCTACTGCCCTCAAGGCAGGGGTGGTAGGGATCCTGCTCAACGGGAGCCTTTCTTGAGGGCTCCAGGCACTTGCTCCTGTGTCTGGTTCCTAGCCCTGACCCTTGTAGTGTCTTCTTCTCCAGCTCCATGAATTCGTCTGATCTCCAGCAGGTACAGACCAGGGCCAGAGTTGTAAAGGAGGCGGGTTTGTTTAGGTCCAGCCCCCATGCTGGCGGGAAGCTGCCTCTGCCCTGAGGCTTTTCTGGGTTACTTCCTAGCTCTGGCTCTTTTGATAGTTTCCTTGGTTAAAGGCAGAAGCAAGAGTGAGAAGCCATTGATGGTTCTTCTTAAGTTCAGGGCCATTCAGGAGACAAATATTCTAGAACATTCAGTCTCTTTGCTGCAGCCTCTGGGGCTGCTGTCTCCCTGGCCCTCTATGAGCTCTGAAGCAAGCCCTTGCTTTCCCTTTGAGCCTTGTTCCTCCTTTACTACACTCCTGTCCCCTGTCCCCCCACTCATCCCTCACTAACAGCTGCCCCCTCCCATCTGTCCCAAGGATTCAGATTAACAAACAACTTCTCCCCCAAAATATCATGGGCCCCCAACACTCCATCAAGCAGTGATCTAGATGGAGGGAGGAAGGAAGCGAGGGAAAAAGGAAGCAAGGCAAAAGGGTAAATGTGAAATTCTTAGAAATGTCTGGAGGCTTTGCAGACAGCTGGAAGAATGGTCCCACCAGTGCTGGCCCCAGCCAAGGGGTGAGGAGTCATGGGCAAGTCCCTGTACCTCTCTGAGTGCCAGTAACCTTATCCCTCAGAGACAGAAATTCTCCTTCACGTGAATTGTGAAGCAATAAATGCACAAAGAAGCCAACCTTGAGGGCCAGAGGCTAAGCTGGAGGGAGTGGCAGGAGGTGGGGCTTTCACCAGGCTGGGGAGAAATTAGTTAGTTTGCATAGCAGAGCCTGCACGTGAGGCTCCCTAGGGTCCCTTTCATCTAGCAGGCTAGGGGGTCCCCCACTTCACAGATGAATCAGAGTCTCAGTCACTTGCCACAGAGCACCCCACGAGTTGGGGCAGCATGGCATTCTGATGCTAGAATCAGGTCCCCCCCTCCCCACCCCCTTCAACCCAGGCTGTCTTCTCAGGGGAAGAGTCTGCCCAGATTCAAGTTATAGAAATGAGCCCAAGGCCATCTCCAGAAGAGGACCTTTGCAGACAGTGGGGATGTGGGTTAAAGTCTAGCTTCCTCTGGGGTGATAGAGGAACTTCCTTTAGCCCACTTGGCCATAGAGAGCAGGGACACGTGAAATACAGATCTGCCTGGCACTCAGCCGGATGCCTAACACCTTTTGAATGTGAAGATGTCATTAAAGGACAAACTGTGTGAGCACGTGACAGTGGAGGAAGGCCCGCAGTTGTCTTGGACTGTTAGGAAGAACAGACGCCAGTCCTGCTTGGGAAGCCACATTAGATCTGGGCTCTCAGTCTTTTAGACCATAGTCAAGGGGGGATCCCCCCAGATTTCAAGTCATAGGTACATAGTTTCAAGAAGGAAGGTCCCTTTAGACTTCTAAAAGCTCTCTTATCATCAGCTTAGCCTCAGAGGTTTTTTATACGGAACCAGAATATTCCTGAATTCAGATGTGTTTAGCTGGAGCAAAGGTCAGGGACCTACATGAGCTTACGAAACTTGAGATAACAGGCCTTCAAACCAGCTCATGAACTAACAGTTCAGTAGGGTCCATCTACAGGAGTTCTAAGCTTCGTGATACTGCCTTGCTCCATAGCTTAGTGTACTTGGGAGCGCTGGTGTTTGCTGCAACCTGTGCTTTTTGCACAGCCCCACTGGGTGTGCCGATCCCAACACCATCTGCAGAATCCCATTGTTTGAGAAACTTGATGCCGTTTTTAGTGTCTCCTGCTGCTGGCATCATTTGTAAAACTCTGCAGCTCTCAAGGGTCCTCGATGTTCTCACAGCCCTGTGGTTCATGCCAAGCTTGATGCCGTTATAAACCCTAAGCTGCTGACAGAAACTGAGCTACTCTCTGAGTAGCCCACGTAGAGACGGGTCTTTCTGTAAACCTGACACAACAGGAGACTTCATCTGTGGAGCCATCTGCTTTGGGATACGTGAGAAGGATGCAGGGAACGGGATTACAGAGCTATGTTCTGGTCCCAGCTCTATCGCAACCCTGCTGTGGGATACTGGGCAGATTCTCTGCTCCTCGGGACCCAGTCTTACCATCTGGTAAGTAGTTATGGCCTCAAACCACCAACCTCCAGGAAGGTCCTGATAGCCACTGTGACCTTACTCAGAGGATAAAGAAGGCAATGAAGAATTTAGAGGCACCTTCCCCCAAAACCGTCCAAACTGCACCCTCAGCACCTCTGTTCTCACTTCCCTCTAGACTTCCAGTCAGGGCGGATATCTATAAATGAGCTCTAGGCTAGCTGGGTGGTAAATGGGGGTCTTCAGTGAGCCTAGCCCGGGCTTTCCCAGCCTCAGATGCTGCCTTGTGCTCAGATCCCTGTGATATAGATCTGCTTCACCTGTGGCTCATTAGCTCCGCCCAGGGAAGGCAATGTTACGTTTGCCTCTCCGAAGAGGGCAGACATGACCTACCGGTCAGAGAGGTGACTTTCTCAGAGCGATGAGCAGAGAAGCGGCTGTCTACTACCTCTCTCTGGGTTTTACTCCCTGGCAAGTAGAGGAGAAACAGCCTCCATCCTGCTTAGAGTCAGGACATCCCCTTTTCTGGTCCTCTCCATCCTGATGCAGTTCTGGTCTGCAGGCCAGCTGGATGAAGGGGTCTCTAGGAGGGGCTGTGCCATGAACTCCTGCCCTTGGCTCAGTCCGGCCCCTGGCACTTCCAACCTGCTCAGCCACTGGTGCTTGCTGAGGCTGCTTAACTCACCTGAACACTGCTCTCCACCTCCTTGACTATGGGGGTGTCGTCTCAGCAGCCTTCCCCTGGGTCCCACTGCCTCCATGCTGGGCTAGAAACGGCACCCTCCTCTAGAAGTGTCAGACCTGTTCCCCAGAGAGCAGGAGTTTAATCACCTGATACTTTTAAGGCACTGGATGCTCCTATCTTGACCCAGCAAGAATTCTTTGAGGGTCAGTGTCCTCCTCTGCAATAAAAAAGCTAAGGAACCTCCTGGCAGAACCGCACAGAATATCGTCATTGTGCCCCATCTCCCTGGAGAGCGTGCAGCTTCTCTCCAAGGAAGCAGAATTCTCCCTCCAGAGAGGCCTTCTCTGGGCGACTTGGAGCCTGCTGATTGCCCTCTCTGATCCTGCGTGCCCTTGTCTGTGAAATGCCTCCCCAGAGCTGTCAAGGCTGGGCCAGGATGAGCTGATGGATGGATTAGTGCTCGCTAAGTTTTGAGAGCTGAGCAGACGCAGGCTCATTATTAATATGGCAGCCATGACGACGGTGATGACTTGTGATTCTGGAGGCAGAGGAAGGGGAGGAAGTCAATCACAGCAGGTGCTCATCAGGTCAGCCCGACCTGACTGATGGCCCCATGGCAACAAATCACCAGGAAGGAAGCCCCCCAACCTCCCAGCTCAAGGGCAAACTGGAAATGTAGCAGACTGGCTGGGGGCCGTCAGTGTTAACAGCTGGGGCTCTGTGGGTGCTTTAGGGGGTCCAACTGGGTACTGGGTAGCCTGGACCCCCAGTTTTTACTCTGCCAACTCTATGCTGGCGTTAGTCAGGTCCTGCCTCTGCCTGGTTGCCAGTCTCCTTGTTATAAAATGGGGAGATGGCTTGGAAGGGGTCCCATTCTTCTCTGACTTTGGAAGGATGACATAAATTGATGTGTTCAAAAAGAGTTAAGTATGGGGTTACAGTTATTGGTAACTTGTGTCCTTGGGGAGACGACACTGGTGGGGACACAAGGTGGGGGCGAGGGTGCGGACAGGAGGGAACCAGAGTAGGCCACGAAGAAAGAGTTGGGAGGAAAAGCCTGGCTCGCCCAAAGAGGTTTTGCAACATTGCCCCCTGGAGGCAGAGAGGAAGTCTGCACCCTGACCTTTCCTCCCAGATTCCAGTAACAGAAGAGGCCTTTGGAGGGATCAGCATCAGAGATAATGAAGGAGGCTTTGCTTGTGTGAGTTCTGGCTTCTCCATTTGTCAGCTGTTTTACTTCACTTTTATAGCGGCGAAGCAAGCACAAGATTTACCACTGCATTCTTTAAAATTTTTAAATTTTCATCTTTTTGAGACAGTCCCATTTTGTATCCCTGGCTGGACTGGAATTTATGTCCAATCTCCTGTATCCACCTCTGGAGGGATGGGAGTACAGGTGTGAACTACCACACCCAGCTTGCCCTGCTTCCTCCTCTCCACCTTTTTGTTGCCATTATCGTTTATTTGAACCAGGGTCTCATGTAGCCCAGGCTGGCCTTGAACTCACATGTAGTTAACAACAAACTCTGGATTCTGTCCCTTAACTGGGATTACAGGTGCATACCACCGTGATGGTCTTATCTGGCCCATTTTTGTAGGTGGACAGCTTGTTGACACTGAGTATGTGTGCTGTATGCAGAACTAACAGGTGTTCATCCGACGCTACAATCGCTTTCCTCTCTAAAAAGCAAGCGGTGATGTCTAGAGACCCATGGCCAGGGTGCTACAGCATTCCTTACTGAGCTCTTAGAGGTTATGACAGCTGCTGGGAAGTAAACCACCAGCTTCATCCAGGAAGATGATTCACTTCCTCCCTGGTGGCCTGTGAGCCTGCGAGTCTCAGGCTGGAAAGCAAAAATACTAGTGATCCACAGCTGCAGTGACTTCTGGGCTGCTCACTCAGAGGGCTTGGGTCACATAGCAATTCTGGAAGGGCTGGCCTGGCATGGGGGCCAAGGCTGGGCTGGGCTGGGCAGGGTACCTGTTTGCTGCTGCCAATGTTATGGGACGAGGGAGGACAGTACCTGGGTCACTGTCCTTGTCTTCGTCATGGCTGTCCATCCAGAGTTTTATCAGCTTGCCTCTGGAGATCGCCTTATTCCTATTGCCCCGGCACATGTCCCCCATTCAGGTCACACGAGGTCGCTTTAGGTTCTAGAACACATGTCTAAAGTGTTCTAGGTAAGGCTGGCCTAGTGAGAACAGAACTACTGGGGAGTAGTGGGACTCAGAATCCTGCCTTTGGATAGGGGATTCCTCTCTCTCTTTCTGTGTGTGTGGGGGGGAGTGGTGGGGCACACAACCTGAGGTTTAGGTCTCTACCTTCTCCCATGTTTGAGATGGTGTCTCTTGCTCATGACAGCACATGCCAGGGCATCTGGCTGGAGAGCTTCCAGAAATCCCCTGTCTCCGCCTCCCCTGTCACCCAGGAGTGCTGGGATGGCAGTTGTGCCCTATTGTGCCAAGCTTTACATAGGCTCTAGAGATCCAAATCCAGTTCCTTATGCTTGCCTCAAGAGTACCTTACCCACTGAACTATCGCCCTAGCCCCCCAAGCTCTTGGGTTAAAAATGTAGAACTACCGTTTAGACCTGGGCAGCAAGGGGAGGCAGTTTCACATAAATAAGCCAATCTAGTCCTTGGAAGAAGTCAGGCCTGAGCTCAGCCAATTACTAGCTGCATGGTACTGGGTAGTTATTTAATTTTTCTAAGCATCTGTGTCCTGGACTATAAATCAATGTGTTACAAGGCATTGTCCTGAACACCTGAACCTGAAATCCCAGCACTTGGAACACTGAGGCAGGAGGCTCACTCTAAGTGTGAGGCCAGACTGGGCTGCATAGCAAGTTTTTGAGGCAAGCTTGGGCTTACGTAGTGAGATCCTGCTTCAAAAATCACCAAAATAAGCAAAATAATAAAAATGGGTCCATGGATGATGGCTGACACTCACCATATGTCAGGCACTGTTCTCTGTACATGTGTTGGCTCAGGTAATACTGCCGACAACCTACTAGAATCTCCAATTTAGAGATGAGGAAAGCCGAGGCACAGAGATGCTAAAGCGTTTGCCCAAGGTCACACAGCTGGTAATGGACAGGGCAGGGTCAGAACTTAGGCAATTTGGACAAACCCATAGTCAGAGCCCTAACTATGTCAGAGGCCAGTCGTGAACTTGGTTGTCAGCCACTAGTCCTCATGTCTTGGGTTGGGTGCTGAGCTGAGCACTGAGTTAATACCATTGACAGGGATCCAGGCTCGATCCACTGGCAACTGTCTGGGTGATCTAGGCCTGTCTGTCACTTGCCTTGTCAAATCCCAGGTTTCCACATATAACAGGTAGCATCTGAACCCCAGCTAGTAACTCCAAGGACCCTGCTCCAGCTCAGACCCCTCTTAAACTGTGTGTCTCCTCGCTCTGTTGACCTCAGGTACACAGGGCTTACCTGGAAAGTAGTCTTTCAGAACTGAAGCCCAAGTCTATTCAGAACCAGGCCTATCTCCCACCATTGTCTATTGCTTCAACCTTTGTGGCAATAATCCTTCAATTTCCTATCTGCTCCTGTCCCACATTGTACCCAGAGCCCACTTCACTTTCTTCCTGGACCCTTGTCCAGCCATCTCGCTTTTCTGTAATTCCAGTGTCCCTGATCCCAGGGCAATCCTCCACACCTTCCCAAGGGTCCCCAAGAGCCCAACTTCCTGTGCTCAGCTTCCTCCATGGAGCAAAACTTGCTCTTTGACACAACACCCAATGCTTATCCTCCAAGGCATAAGCTCTTTCCTAGCCTCACTGATGCTCTGTGCACCTCTGTCTTCTTCCAGCCTCAATGAAGCTCCATGTACCCCGTCTCCATGCTTGAGCAGCTCTGCGTACCCTGTCTTCACACCTGAGCTGTTCCGTGCACCCCCACTCTCCATGCCCTAGCCTGAGCAGCTCCTCTGATCAAACGCCCTTCCCGAATCCTTCTTGGGGCACCCACGCTCCCAGATGACTAATGTTTCTTGAGCTTCTAGAAGAACATGGGTGTGGTCAGGCTCACCCACTCTTGGTCCTTGGCTAAGGAGCACCCAGTAGTCTGACGCCATCACAATGCCTCCTCTTCCCCATCCAAGACCTTAGGCTAAGGATGGAGGTACCCTGGGGTCACTTATCACAGAGTAGCACAACCCTAAAGAAAAGCAGGTGGGGGCATCTCAGCTTTTTCAGCATAGAGCCCGAGGGGGAGGAGCGTGTGTGTGTGTGTGTGTGTGTGTGTGGAGTTTGCATGTATGTGCATGTGTGTTTTCTCCCTGTGGCAGTCGTGTGAGGGCTGCACAGATGGCTGTTCAGCTATCTCCTTTGCAAAGTATTTATTCACGCAAAGTATCCTCACTAAATTTTCACAGCATCGATTGTCTGATCACCCTCATTTACAAAAAGGTAAACAAAGGCAGAGTGAAGTGTAACCATTCGCTCAGGATGCACGGCTGCTTGGTGGTGTTCAGATTCCAACCCGGGTGCATTTAATTTGAGAGACAAATGGACTTCTGCTCTGGTCACACTGCCTCTTGGGGTAAATGAGGATGATGAGGACAGTCACACTAGAGGCCCTGACAAGGTGTCGAGTTTGATCTGCTCCACAGAACACTTTGGACCTCCTGCCCATGGCTGGAAAGGAACCCAGACTCTCCTGAGATGTATTTTTAACTACCCTTCTTCCTTGTCACCTTCCTTTTCCAGCCTGTCATGTCTGTCAGAACCTCACACCTCTAAGCGGGTGGAGGTGATGAGGAGGAGCAGTGGCAGCAAGAAGGAGAGAGACAGCACAGCATGCCACCATTCTCAAGTTTTTGCAGCACAGAGTGGTGTCCAGTCAGGGCATAGGGAGCTGGCCAGCTGGTCTCTGTTTGAGCTGAGGGATTCTCTCTCTCTCTCTCTCTCTCTCTCTCTCTCTCTCTCTCTCTCTC
>LOJH01015174.1:21041-44252 GCA_001685095.1 Ellobius talpinus | reverse complement strand
TCACACACCTAGCCATTCATGGCATCACACACCTAGCCCTTCATGGCATCACACACCTAGCCCTTCCTGGCATCACACACCTAGCCCTTCCTGGCATCACACACCTAGCCCTTCATGGCATCACACACATGACATCACACACCTAGCCCTTCCTGGCATCACACACCTAGCCCTTCATGGCATCACACTCATGACACCACACACCTAGCCCTTCCTGGCATCACACACCTAGCCCTTCATGGCATCACACTCATGACATCACACACCTAGACCTTTATGGAATCACACACCTAGACCTTCATGACAGCATATACCTAGACCTTCATGACATTACACACCTAGACTTTCATGACATCGTACTTAGAGAGGAGCCGGTGAGGGAGAACAGTCCTCTGAGGGATCTATACCAGGACTGCAGCCCTCTGAGGGACCTACAATAGAACCACAAGGAAAATGCAGCCATTTATTTGATTTTGAAAGCCCCATGGGCATCGCAGATTCTCACTAACAATGTTTTTTACTATCTCTCTCGCCAGTATGTCTTTGATTACCTGATTTCCAAGAAAGCACATGACTGAAAAAGGTAAAGGGTCGGCACAAGATAGAGAAGGTGGGCAGCTGACAGAGACAGAAAACCCCATGTGTAGGAACAAATTTCACCAAGCACAATAATCTACAACAGTCGCCTGTGAGCCACATACTTTCTCTTTTATTCTATGGCCAGAGTATGTAATATTAAACCCTTGACTTTATACCAGTGCAAAGCCCACTTACCAACAGCATTGCCAGCATCCCGTGAAGAAGGTAGGAAGACAGGGTACGTGTTGCTACAATTTTAAAAACAGGATCTCATGTAGCCCAAGCTTGCCTCAAACTCACTGTGTACCAGAGGATGACCTTGAACTCCTGATCACCCCATAGGTCTAATTCTAGGCATGAACCACTACAGCTGATGTCTTTCTACTTTAGTACCTAAAGAATGAAGAACAAGCAGACAATCAGATGACTTGCTTTTGGTCACACATAGAAGACGACAGTCGTCACGCTTTGTGGTTGTGACGGATGGCCTCATCAAGACAGTGAACTAACAAACGCATCATAAAGTTAAAGATAAAGCAAGCGTTGCACAAAATGACCCCCTCCAGGAAGAAAACAGCTTGACACAGAAACCATGGCTGTCCAAAAATGACAGGTTAAAAAACACAAAAGTTTAAGAAAGTAAACAAAATTCTTCCAAAGCTTAAGAAAACTGTCTACTCTCTGGAAAGCACTACAAAATGGCTCAGTCCTCCCAGAAGCTTGAATGGAGGGCTCACGGACACTGCCATGATACCAAACGTTGTACATCCAACCACACAGTCAAAGTAGAGCTGCTGACAAAAAATGTCAGGTACTCCTTGACCCAGCGAATGGTACATGATCAACCAGGGCCAACCCTCCTTTGAAAGGCACCCCTTAGGAAACCACTGAACAGAGAAAGGTTTGAGAGACTGATCACACCTATTTTTCTCAACTGTTTTAGCCTTTGTGTTCGGCAAACCCTGCCAACTGAAAAATCTGGTTTCACCTCTGAGGTCTGTCACTCTTGATATTTTATAGACCCCACTGTTAGGTATGTGCTTGGAAACCTAAACATTAAATATTAACTTTATTTCGTGAGTGATGTCTAAGGACATAAATCTTTATTTTTGATTCCTTTACCATATTTTGTCACTTAGACTGTGCGTCCACAACTAAGGCTAGAAGGGGGAGATGAATTACACCATAAGAGGACCCAAAGTTCTCCTGTAACTTGAGTAGCGCTTTGGAGGCAATGATAACCATGCATCTCACAGGACTGGAAGATGGCAGGGTCCAGGCTTTGGCTCCAGTCTTAGCCTCATCAAGACGTATATTAAGACTTATGGGTGGGAAACTACATCAATGATTATCTTAAGAAACTCAAATTCAACCTTTCAGATTCCTCCCCATAGGCTGAGCGAGAGTCACCATGGGAACTGAGCCCTGAGGAAGGCAGAGAAAGGAGAGGTCACTAAGTTGAAAGTCAAGGGGAAGGCAAAGCCTTGCTCCGAAGTCCAGCAGTTGCCTCAAAGTTTCAACTAACAGCATCCCATCCTCCTCCTCCAGATGGCTAAAATGCTGCTCATTTCCAAACCTAAACACATAGTAGACACCTCCTCATATCCCTTCTCCTGGAGATTATTTTGCCTAATTACTGGCTAATTAATGGCTGAAAGCCAAACTACTGACCCGCATCACATTCTTAGGAGTCCCTTCAAATTTATTTTCTTGTTCAAGTCCCAAGTACTCTCTGTGTGATGAGAAGCAGCCATACAGAATTCAAGGGATCCCTCTAATGAAAGCAAGCGAGATTGCGCTCACCTGTCTCTTATCACCTACCTGGAGGGAACAGTTCAAACCTTCTCAAGAAACTGCCCACGATTAGCAATAAAACTAACTGCCTTTTGATTTGTGTTTTTGCTGGTCTTGATTTGCTGGTGGCAGAAATGGCAGGAGTACCTGCTCCTGAAAGTGCCCCTGCCCTCTGCTGCCTACAAGCCCAGGAACTCTGAGAACACAGCTGCAGCTCCCAGGAGTATCACCACCAAGCAACCTTGTGTTTATTAACCACGCGTTTAACGATTTTGCCTGTGCATGTGTTGAATATGTCATTTGCTTTCCAATTTCTTTCTCATTTCAAACACAGAAAGTCACCTACCTGGGCAAACCAACAAGAGACAGCTGGACTTCCTTATCTCAGCCTCTAAAGGGCGCCACCACCAAGAGGTGGTGCCTCACTGAACCAGGACACTTTTGGCAGGCAATTTTTCTTGTAGGTTATGTTGCTGTTGTTTCTTTGGTTTTTTGCTTGTTTATTTTGGAGATAGTGCCTCAACATGTTGTCTAACCTGACCTCAAACTCATGGTCCTCCTGCCTCATTCTCCGTCGTTCTGGTACTACAGATATTTACTACCACACACAGCTAAGAAAATCTACTGGAGGATAATTACTCACACTGTACCTTCAAGAGGAACTGGTGAGGGCAGAGACAGTTAAGAACACATTCTACTCTTGTAAAGGACCAGGGTTCAGTTCCCAGCACCCTGTGTAGCTCAGAACCATCTGTAACTGCCATTCCGGAAGGTCTGATGTCCTCTTCTGGTCACTCCATGCTCACAGGGACAGATACATTCACAGGCAAAATACATGCATAAAATTAAAATAAGACAATCTCTTATTTAAGAAAAAGAAAAATGGGAACATACTGAGAATGTCAGGAGCTTAACCTGCTTTAGCCAAGATCATTCTTTGTAATTAAAGATAACGATGCTTTTCTGCCTTCAATTTTAGCAAAGAGAAACACTGATTTCCCTAAGCTCATCATGATGACCACACGCGAGATCCTAACTCTTGAGGTATAGGATCAGGGACAGAAGAGCAGGCCTCAGTCATACAGTGAGTTCCAGGCCACCTTGGGCTACAAAAGACACTGTAAATTTACTTATTCAAAAAATTAAATAAGTAAATAAACAAACAAATAAATAAATAAATAAATGTAAAAGAAAGAAAGAAAGGAAAAAAGAAAATTATACCTTCTTCGCCTCTGTTCTTCTAACTCAAACATCCCCCTTCTAATGTTCCTCCATTACGAAGAAGCCCACCCCATCAAGTTGCTGCCCATCCATTCCTCTCTAAGAGAAAACAGGGGATCCAGATTTAGCAGGTAGCCCAGGGACTCCCATCTAACCTCATCTACTTGGCCCTGGGCAAACAACTTCATTCATCTGAGCTTCAGATTTCAAGCAGATGCCTTGGGGAGAAGAGCATTTGCAGAGGTGTGCCCAGAAGGAGCAGGGCCTGTGCAGAGCCCGCCCTGACACACAGAGGCTTTCCATCACTTTCCATCGCAAGCTGCTCCTCACTCCTGTTTCCAAACAGTAGCTTGCAAGCTCCCTCTGAGATTAAGGTTTCTTGAGTCCTTTGATTGCAACTCTATAGGTTGAAAAACATAATTAAGCTAGACATTCTCAGAAAGCACATTTACATTAATATTAATTAATGCAAACAGCTGTTTGAGAAAGCCAGCCAGATCAAACTGTGACTTGGTCAGGTGTGACGTCCTATTGTTCTCAAGTTATGAGTCATTTAAGTTAATGGCTTACTCCTCGAGCTATGGTTAAATACCAGAGAACTGCCACCGCACGCAGAAACTGCTTTCTGAAATACTACATTCTTCCTGCACCCAAGGGTTTCAGTTCAACCGAACAACAAAGAATGCTCCATTCTTAGCGCAAAAGCAACACATCCAAAGGCCAGAAAGGAGACAAGCAAGCTTACTAATGAGGATTTAACTGGCCTGACTGCTAATGCATCTATGAGCCTTTACACCTCTGGTTCTTTTAAGGGACCCCACACCCCGGATCCGCTCATTTCAAAGGAGCCCAAGGCTATAAACACCCTGAACAAAAAGCAGGAGCAAACCACAGTTATTTTAGTTTGGTACCTGATATATTCTGAGCTATGTGCAAACGTCCTCTCCTTTTTTGGTTGTCATGTCATATTTTCGCCAGGTTTGGTGGCACATGCTTTTCAACCCAGCACTTGGGAGGCAGAGAGAGGTGGCTCTCTGGGAGTGTGGGGCCAGCATGGGCTAAATAATGAGATCTTGCTCAAAAACATGCTCACAATGAGCCATATCTAGCTCCTTCTTTCCAAGCTATTATAAAGTTGCAGGCGCAGTGTTGCCCAGGCTGAGTCTTCTAGGTCATGGGAGTTTCTCCCACAGAGCTCTACAGTCCTCAAGTAGGAGAGAAGAAAACAAGTAAGCAGGATTTAGGGCTGGGGATGGGGAGGACAGAACAGAGAGCCTGGCTGTGACATGTTTGCAGGATTCCAGTAAAAGAGCATTTAGAAGCTGCACGGAAGGCAGGGAGGCTAGGGTAAATCTAGGAATAAATGACTGAACAGGCCCCTTGGCCTATGTGAGCCTCAGCTTCAGACTCTCTAAACCAAATGTTTGCAAGATCAACCTTCTGGCTCTAACGACGAACCAGAAAGCTGTTCGGATATCAGAATTACCACGCCATCTCTGTAATCGTCAGTTATCAGCACAGAGATGATGAGTTGCAGGCATTTCTAGATGACATAATGCCCACTAAGCAAATGCTATTTAGGAAATGAAAATGAACCAATGACTGGGGCTTTTTGTGGGTTGTTTGCTTTTGTTTTGTTTTTTGAAAGAGGCTCCTATGTAGCCAGGCTGCCCTGAAAGTCTCTAAGCAACAGAGGATAGCCTTAGGTTGCCTCTACCTCAATTCTGTATCTATGAAACCTACAGAAATTATAAATAACCTCCCTCCTTCCTCCCTGCCAAGGATAAAAGATCAAAAATATTTTTCAGGAAACTGTATACAGAGACATAAACTATAAACACTTTCAAGTTATGTAAAATATATAGAACTGAAAGGCCAGATACTGAGAACTGCTAACAGAAAAGAATTTAAGAGAAAGGCATAAGGTGAGAGGGTTTGAATGGAAGTTGAAACTTCAGAATTTCTGCTCCAAAGAAGTAATATCTGAATAATCTACATTTACAATTGAGTATTTATGGCTCATATAGTTTTCCTTTAATAGTGGTCATGAGGCTTATTTGGAACGCAAGAGTCAGCCTAACAGGATGGCAAACTGACTTGCAAGGTGAAACAGCATTGGTAAATGAGTGTAATGTTCTCATTCGTGCACAACAGGATTTACATACATCTATTAAAACGTACATATGTAACCAGGTGCATCGCCCAAATGTTCAGTTACAAGGGACACTAACAGTTGTCTGTCCATGGCTATTTCACTTCTGGTTTTGTTTTGAGTTTTTTTTTAAACACACACACACAAATCATCAGTTGCAAGCCTTGATGTTAAAAACAGAAAAACAAGCCTAGTACACAGTGGCTATAAATGCCAAATCAATTTTCAGCAGATAATAAAGTTCATGTTTTACAATCAGCAATGTACTGTTTTACTACCCAAAAATGTAAGCTAATAATATATAGCTCTCCTAAATGGAAAATGCAGATATGCTGTTAAAAAATGGGCCGGCTGTGAGAGGATGGATCGTTGCTGCAGGGACCTTCTCAGAGCTGTGTGTAAGTGTTTTGAAAATATCACATGATGTGGCCATGTGTTAAAAATTACAGCCAGTTAAGTTCTCTGCTAGGAAAAATATGTGGGCAATTTATGAAATGCACTCCAGGATGGAGATGTCTTAAGTAAAACCAGATTTTCAAAACAAACCCTTTTTCCCCCCTTTTGGAAACTTGAACTTAAAAAAAAAATTCCCGGCACATGTGGAGAACAGGACCATTGAGAAGGGTGGTCTGACCTACTGCCAGCCGTCTTCTGAAAGAGCGGCACAATTTCTGGGCTCCGGGGACTGTGCTCACTGACTGTCCTTTTAAGGAAGCAGTCCTGCACGCATTCTGGAGGTCAACGCATGTTGTTTGATAATAGTACTCAAAGACTGATTAAAAACATAAATATTTCAGAAAACTTGGGGTTACTTTCGCTTGAAACAATATAACACCAAGGTCTCTCCTTCTATTTCCTTTTCTTGTACTCAAGGATCAGCTTGTCCAAAAAAAAAAAAACAAAAAAAAAACCCAAAAGCAAAAGCAAAAGCAGTGACGGGCAGTGAGGTCGAATTTCTTTCTAAGTGAGTTAAGCAACTTTAGCACAGTTCATTTCTCCAAGCCTACACGAGCTCCTCTGACTTTTCATAGCTCACTCTGTAAGAGTGTGTTATCAACCACTAACAAGAGGAAGGGGTGTTCTTTTCTCAAAACAGTTCCACAAAAGCCAAAATTAAAACTTCTTCACCTGCCCACTCCCAGGATGTTGTGTGCCTGAATAAGCTCAAGAGTCCGCACATCTGTTTCTAGTGACTCTCAGCTTCATAAGAGACATCTTAAATCTGAAGACTATTACATCAAGTCTCAGACAAGGAACCACTTCTGACACTTGAATTACTAACAAATAAATTAGAAAGCTGATATTTAAATGTGTAGGCAATAAAATTCTACACAGAATGTTCTATTAAAAATGCAAAGCTACCCCCAAGATGGCTAAAAAAATTGTCTGTGAATATAAATATACACAAATGGACTGAAATATGCTAAAAAAAACTAAGAGGTAGTCAATCTGATACTAGACTTAAAAAAATAATAATACAGATGGGTGTCAAAAATAGTGTCAGATCTGCTCAAGTATGGTCCTCCTGGAATGTGCTCACAGTCACAGCTTTTGATACACTCTGCATCCAAGAGCAAGGCTCTCTAACATGGAGGGAGGGAAGAAGGGAGGAGGGAAGAAAGGGGGAGGGAGGGAAAGAGGGAGGGAGGGGGGGAGAGAGAGCACTCATACTTCAGAATACCAATACAGAACCAGTCAGATATTAACAACTAAACACTAAAGCCAACTTGCAAGGGCAAAGCCTTAAGAACAGTTCAATGCTTGGAAGATTACTTTAATAAACAAGTAAAGAACAGGGAGAAGAGGCCCTGACCAGTCCCCACCCCTTAGTATCATACACAAGTGCCTTTGGTTCTATTTTACCAAAATACCACCGACTCCAGAGGATGCTGCTACATCATGTAACACTCATCTATTAAGAGCATAAAAACAAAGAACGTTTGAATTCTAAAATTTACATGAAACTGTGCTCCGATGGTCTGGCAGAATAAAAAAAATTAAACACAAGTCCTTTCACACCAATTCCATATGATACACCAGGGGTATATTTCCTCTTCAGTTGCATGGTACATACAAATCAAGATGAAAACTTAAAGAGTTAAAGTGACCTTTCTAAGACTTCGGCTATTATCCTTTTGGTAAAATGAGCTTCCCCGTAGTTCAGCCTCTGTGCATCCCTAGTCCCTCAAACAACAGGCGAAGTGCAATCCTGGACGAACCCATCCTTCCTCCACACAGATCAGTGGTGATAAGAATGGACTCCGAGATGGATCCTAAAGGGGAAACATTCCTCAAACAACTGGTGATGCCCACACACAACTGTGGCTGCAGAAAACTGGCAGATAATGTTTCAAAACACCATCTGGGAGGTGCGCAGACTCTGACCAAGCGCAGGCGCTTCTGCCTGCCCTACCCAAATAATCTACACATCAGCCAGCTGGAAGCCCTGTGTGCCCTGCCTTCATCTACTATGCACTCTGCACAGGATAGTTGAGAGTTCTCCAGAGCAGCGCGGCAGAGACAGCCCCTTCTCCTCAGTGGGCTTCACAGGCAGAACCTTCCTTGGCAGCAACCACAGAAACACTCCAGTCTCCAAAGATAATATTTTCTGGGGAAATTGTCATACACTAAATTTCCAGGGATACAAGAATGTCACTAATCCAGCATACATCCAAACGACCAGATTTCAATTATTTACATGATAACATCTAAAGACCATGATTTAGGGTAAGAAATCCCTTCTAGTGCCAAAGCTTCCTTCATTTTCTTTAACACAAACAGCTCTTCACAGATTAATCTTCCATAATCTAAAAACTCTCTCCACAAACAAATATCCGACATAGAAAGTGCAGATGACAGTCCTGAAACCCAGAACAGAGACAGCCCTTCTTAGTGACGCTGACCCCCTGTGTAAACTGCTCAGGCAAAACCATCCTCGGCTGTCCTTTCCCTCTGCTTCAAAGGCATACCGCTCTGTACCCTGCGCTCCTACCAGATTTTAATAGCTTTCTTTATGTCGCTTCCCAGTCACACCTCCACCACCCCACAGTCTCTCCCTGCCCTCATCCCATACAGCAGTGGCAGGGCAGTTGGTATTTTCCATGCATGATAGAGAGTAAAGCTTCCTTCCTTTGCAAGAAAAGAGGGCTCACTCACCAGGCATCCTGGAGTCCAGCGTGTAACACACTGAAAGCGACTCTGTGTTAAGAGGGGGCGCGATGCGGGCTCATGCCTCCTGTTCCGGAATGTGTGGGGCGGTGGAGAGGAGGGCCATCAGAGGGGCTGGGGCGGCATGGCCCGAGGCAGGGAGCTGGGCGCGGGCGCCTGCCAGCCAGAGACAGATGGAGAGCTGACACTCTGGATTGCACTTGGAGCAGAAATGTGGAAGACGACAGGAGCACATGTGGCCTTGAACCCAGCCCTGTCTCTTCAGGCAGAACAATGACAGGGACGTGTGTGCAAAGTATCACAACTCCTGCCTCCCCTTCTCCACTCTACTTCCCGCTCCGGGTCCAGAGCACCAAAAAGCAGAAAGTGAAATGCAGAAAGATAAGCTAAATGCTGAATAATTCATTCACCACCACCCCCTTTCCCAGCTCAAAGTTAACCCTTATCTTGCCAAAAGATGGCAAAGTTGACCTGGCCCCCAAGGCTCGCACTGCCAGGCTTCCTTCCTCTTCTAATTTTAGCAGACATTACTGGGAAGTAAGGCTTAAAACAAACAAGGGTACAGACCACAAAGTTCTCTTATTGATCTGGAAACCCCGGACTACCTGAAGACATCTTGTAAGATTGTGTGTTGTGCCAGCTCACCATCCGGCACAGAGTACCGGGAGTATTATCTCATCAGCTTCCTGGTGGCATATGTACAACAGACCCCTCCTTTAGAAGCGGAATCCAACCATTTTTAGTGTGCTAGAGAACTTCGAATCCCCTGGGATCCCGTGTTGATAGGCTCCAAACATTTTCAGCTTACTCTTTCTGCTTTGCATAGAGATTCACAGGAGACAAAAGCAAAATCTTCACTATAAAGCCTTTTCAAAAGCTGAACAATCATGCCCTCCCTCCTGATTTCTGAATTTTTTTTTTGCTTTTTTTTTTCCACACCCTTAGATGTTTATCCTGACCGTGAATAACACACACCCAGCCTGGTTCAATGGGCTCTCTGCCTATTAAGCTTTAATGGACACCATGATATATAAAACGAGGAGCCTTTGTTGCAATGCTTTATCTAAAGCTGGCCATTTTCTTCTCAGCGGTCTCTCTTTAGTCCTTTGTAAAACATCCTTGCCTTGTAGGAGAAATATAAGCCTGCCTGCCTGCCTTGCATGCCTGTTTCTAAACACACACAAAACGCAGGACAATATCATTCTCTTCTCAAACTCTTCTGTACGATTTAACACTCTTCCCTGGGTCTGTGTTGTTTGTTTTAACCACAGGGCTCGCATGGTGGTCGATCCCTCAGGCTCCACCTTTCCAATGCACATCCAACCCTCTAGACTCACAGAATTCTACTAAACAATTCTACTCAGAACTGACCAACCAGCCAGCTCAGTGACCATGAAGACAGGATCGGCCCCTTTAACCCTTGCTGTTCTGGTAGTGAGTAACATGCCCTTGGCTTATTTGACAGTTTCTATAAGCTTTTGTCAATTTGGTTTTTATCCCCTCTCCTGGTTGCCTTCAAGAAATTCTAAAAGACCACTTCTGAAAACAGGCAGTGATTCCTCCCTCTACCCATTGTCTTCCCATCCCCCTGCCCAAGAGTGTTTCAGAACACAAACACAGGACACACTCTGCACAAACGAAAAATAGATCATCTTTGATAAACAGCACCGATCGATAAGAACTTTTACAGCCCCTGAACATTGTACCCGAGAAGGGCTTCTTCAGCCAGTGAACCCCTCAAAAATCCATCACTGTCAGAGCCAACTTGTAAAAAGACTACAATTCATAATGATTACTCCACTCTGTCACTAATAGTATACTACACTCTATTTATGAGGCCAATCTTTTTGTTCATCTTAGTTAGATGTCACTTGTAATGAGGTTCTGTGTAATGGATTTCAGTTCGGTGAAGCACCAAGCGCAAACACTCTGGCGACAGAAAGCGCTATAGTATGCATGACTGTGATCATCAATTATCAGGGCCTTTATGGAATACAGAATCCTAAATCTGAAGATTTTCATTTTTTAAAAGAGTATTTTTTAAAAGCCACTCAGTGCTACAGCGCACTTTTTTTTATAATGCTATACCTATGTTAGAAAGAAAACATGTTCACAGTGGGACACCCAACCTTCCACCAACATGCACAGCGAATCACTTCTAAAATAGAAAACCAGATGACAAAATGCAATACACTTCAAGAAAACTGGATGATATCTGGTTTTAAAACTGGGTCTTAATATCAGTACACTCCACGCCTCTAAAGCACAGCTCGGAAAATTGAACTTCCATATGCTGTGCGATTATGTATCTTTTCTATGTGTAAAAAGGCTTTTTAAGCTGTTATCTGACTACAGTAATTGCCACTTTAAATTGATCCACGTCAACAAAACCTGGATCCCTGGAGATTCTCACCTAGAAGTCTGATTGCAGAAAGGGCCTGGCTGAACGTGCATCGGAGGCTGGTTCAGCGTGTTTCTCAAGGAGCCCATTCCCGCCTTTAGCCCAGAGATAGGCAAAGCTGCAGCACCATTTGGCATCTCTCCCTGAGCTGGGAAACCTGGGTATGTATAGATACAGTGACTTGGACAGAAATAACTTACCCTTTAATAAAAAGAGTACGAGGAGCCAAGATCTCTAACCTCCAAACCATATAATAAAAATAGACAATCAATAGCGTGACAAATGTATTTATAAAGGTGAAAGAAGCCGAGCATGTGCTGGAAAAGTTGTCTCCAGTGCAAAAGACTGTCCTGTTATCACCGTCCATGTGTAGTTTGGAAAATCAAAATATATTCCAAACAACAAAGAATACACTAATGACCCATTAAGCACTTTCTCAGAAAAGTTATGGCCATTAGTACATAACTTTTGATTTAATAGAAAGCCTATTATTAAAGGCAGTTTTAAAATGAGAGTTGTCTAAACAGTCACTCTCAAAATCAGCAAATGCAGCCAGTAATGAAATACTGGACTCATTAAAGAAGAGAAAAAAATACGTGATTACTTTGTATCACTCATCCGAGCCACGCCATGCCACTTCCACAGCAGAACAGCTCAGTCTTCCCTTTGTTCAGATCTGACTCAGCCCCAGACAACAGCCATGCAGGGGCATTATCTGCAGCAGAGAGACCTCCACCCTGCTGGAGAGAGAATTGCGGAGAAGCTTTTCCAGGACCTTCTCAGCTCCCCTCCCTGCCTCTTGCAGACTGTTGTGTTACACTATGCCTGCACACAGTGGGTATTAAGTGAGTTAATTCAAAGGATCTGGAACCTCATTGATCCTAATTGAAAGCAATACACCCAACCAAATACGTTCCTACCCCATCTGCTCTGGCCTGCCACCAGCTATTCAATACAAGAGAATTAATAGTCTCAGATATTCTAACCGGCCCAATAAAGGCACTCATTTAAGCAGGGCTGCATTAACAACGTGAAAAAACAAGGGCAAAATGGGTTCAAATGGAGCATTTTACTTCTGGTTGGCTTTCACCAAGCCAAATAAGGTTTATTCTGACTTTTTATGTGCAAGACTTGATAAACTGAATGAGAAGGCACTCAATGATCAGCCAACGAGCATTGATGAATGGCCACGGAGACCCCCCTGCTCTCGGGGAGACCATTCCACAAAGTGGCACACCAGCTTGAAAGGGCGGGCTCACAAATGTCCAGATTTCTCTGCTTGCTTGTTCCACTTTCTATCTCAGACCACTGGCCACCAAATGAGGCTGACATATTGGAAAATAATGTTTTATGGGCGAGTGGTAAAAAATAAAATGGAGGCATTAGCTCTGCTTTCAAATTCAAATCTTCTGGTTTTGTCAGACCCCAAAGGGTTTGATTTTCCACCCAGCTGGAAGATATTAGTGTCTTCTAAAGGCATCCCACTGACAGGGCAAACCTACCTAATGTGGGAGCCGTTGGGTGGAGGGGGAAGGACCTCTCCGGATGATTTCCTAACTTCTCGTCACTCCGACAGTCAATTAAATAGATACAACACCCAGTAAAAACGTACGTTAATTTGTTTCTGCCCCTGAAAGACATTTGAAACTGTATTAAATAAAGGCCATAATAGATTGTCTCCTGACAAAGATAAATCCAATTATACTTTGTCTGCAAGGAAACAAATGGCGTATGTTTTAGGCTGTAACGTAAGATACAGCCAACCCCAAAAAAATGAGTGAGATAGAAAATAAGTCATAAAATTCACGGAGTGTTCCATCGTGGTGAGAGGGGAGCTGTCATCTTTTCTATAAATGCCTGCTGTAAAGAGATAGACACAGTCAGACGATTTCTAGTATTTTCTTTGGGGAATGATTGGCAAGCATTTGCACTTCCTCAACTGTCAGCTGGCACCCAGAAAGAGACCACGAGAACTTTGCTTAATTGACAATGGAGCTATGTTGTGACTGCCACCTTAAGAATCTGAAGGGTGTATAAACATCATGAGGTCAAAGGGTCTTGAGGGCTGTCCTAGAGGGCCAAAGTAGGATGCAAGGAAGTGAAAGGAGACAGGTGGAGAGAGAAAGCTTGTCGCAATAGGTGATTACACAGAAATTACAGAGGCAGAAAGACTTGGACCATTTGCAACGAGATGGACAAGGCCCCCTCCATCCTGCGGAGAACATGTTATGTGGTCCTTTGTGACATCCTATGATTCCAGGCCAGTGGGGGAGGCAGGGAGGCAGATGGTGACATCCCAACCCTTACACTCTACCTTCATCTTCCACTCTCTAATACTAATGCAGGAGTAATGTCTTCCTAATAATACAGTCTCTGTGACATTTTTCCACTCTTAACCATGTTTGTAAAACAAAGCAGCACATAACAAACATTGTGACAGGTTTTTGTTTGTTTACGTGTGTTTGTTTTTTCAAGACAGGTTTTCACTGGGTAGCCACGGCTAACCTGGATCTCACGCTGCAGACCAGGCTGGCCTCGAATTCACAGAGATCCATCTACCTCTGTCTCCTGAGTGCTGGGATTAAAGGTGTGTGCCACCACCACTGCCTCTACACCTGGCACTTTTACAGTTTTTATAAACAATGTATTTGAATTGGAAGCTCTGGTTGACAGAAATTATCTAGCCAGACATGGTGATGCCTACCCTTAATAGCAACACTCAGGAGACAGTCATGTCTCTGAAAGCTTTAAGACCAATCTGGTCTACATAGCAAGTTCTAGGCTAGACAGAGCAACATAGCAAGACCCTATCTCCAAAAAGAAAGAGAGAAAGAGAGAGAAAGAAAGAAACCCTCAAATACATACACACACAGTCCATGTATGGAAGCAAATGTTTGTTATTATATACATAAATATGTAAATTTATGTGCATTTGTGTAAAATAAAGTCTTAAAAGTATTACTTGCTAGCAGTAAACAGAACCTGTTATTTGTAATTATTATTTATTTATAATAGTGACAGTGTCTTTATAGTATCACAATATATTATATACTTTTGGTAGTAGACAGCTTTGACTTGTACTATCTAAGAAACACTAAAATCTGGATACTGCTTTAACATGCACTTTGGTTGAACATTATTATATGCAAATGAAACTTAAGCCTACTAATGTTCTTAAAAGTAGATTTTTTTCCCACAGAAAAAAGTGGTTTAAATTCTTTTTTCTTTTTAGAGTTTAAATAAAAACACTTTGGGTTTAACCTATAATGAAGAATACTGGCTCCACAGACTCTCCTTTCAAATAAAACCATCACTCTCTGGTTAGAAAGCAAGATCTTTGAGAGATCTATTTGCACACAAATCTGCAGATAAGTTACCATTTCCATGACATTTTCTAACCTCAAACCCACTGGGACAAAATAGAAGGTACCTAGCTACTCTACCCTGTCCCTGTGACAAGGCCTCTAACATTATATGGAAAACCTTTGTCTCAATGTCACCACCTTCCCGTCTTGACTAATGGCTAGTTAGTTTTGTTAAAATGCAAGGGTGATGGCGTATGCTTCAATGAACTTTCCCTCCTCTCAGCACCAGAGACAAAAACCCGCAGCTCTGCCGTGCGCAGGCAGCCATCTGGACAGCTTCCCTCAAAGCCCAGCCCACACCACACTGCAGGCAGAATCAGAGGGCTCCAGAGCTCCGTGGGGCTATTCATGACATACCAAGTTCACATTCTCTGCTTGTAGGCTTGCAACAATAAATGCTAATGAGGACTATGAATGGCAATTTTAAAGACAATGAAAAGGTCTCCAAATCCCTTGCATATGGAGACACTGTTTTCCAAACTTCACCTTCTGTTGCAGCACTGTCAGAATCTAAAGGATTGAAAAAAAAATAATAATGACCTAAGGAAAACAATAAGATGATGAAAGCTGAACTGAATCCTTAAGATTTCCAGAGAAAGCCATGTGTATAGGGCCAGCAAACAACAGACTTTACCAACCCCACAAACAACCCCATGAATTCATAAGGCACCTTTGATCTCCATTACCCTTGTGTTGTGGACAGGACGCTCTTGCTAAACACTGACACACCACCCTTTTGAGCCTGCAACACATTAATCCAAAAATAATTATAACCAGCATGATGCCCATCATCATTCTTGAGCCGAATAATAGATATTCCACCTATTTTATAATAACTGAAAACAAAACAGGTTCTCTTCCGGTAACATCCTGGTCCTAAGGACCAACACGACAGCAGAGGCATAGAGAGGTGCCACTAGTTCAAAGCCTGCCTGATCTGCACAGCAAGTTCCAGGCCAACTGTGGTTTCAGAGTATAAGGCCATACCCCCAAAAGTGCAAACATAATATTTAGAAATAATCACATGCGGCCATGGTTCTGGCAGTGCGATTTCACGGGATGATTATTCTCCAAACCCTCTGAAATGGACATATATTATACTTTGAACCAAATAGACTCTATATAATACATACTGCTTTCAATGCAATTTAAAAAACAGAACAAAAAGCATAAACACAGGAATATTTTAAACATCAACAAAAAGATTCTTCTTGTTATGGTTAGAGGAACTGCCTAGCGGCTAATTCTTTTCATTAATACAGACGTAAACACTTTCAACAAAATCCACCAGGTGGAGCAAAGACACAGCAATACAAGGATCCCAGATTTTTTTTTTCCACCCTCTGGTCATATTTTTCCCTCAGTACATTTCATCTCTAGCAAACGCCCACCTTTATTTCTCCGCATTGAGAAATTTTAAAGTCTATGCACATACACTAATTTGTTACCTTTCTACATAGATTCAAACTTACTAAAACAAAAAACTTTTCACTATAAAGAGTTCTATTACCAAATTTCACTCCAAAATGAGTTTTATTTGCCCAAATAATTTCCAGCATAGCATGTCTGCTAGAGTACCAGGCGAATTTTAAAATTTATGTTTTATAATGACCCCAGATCACTCATAGCTCTCCTCCACACACGACCAGGCAGAATAGAATTCATTGCTGGATAGTCTTAAATATAGATAATACAGTAAGCAGAGTGCTTCCAAATCTTCCAACCTCAGCTCAGTTCACTTAGAAACTTCAGTACTTACTTCCACTTAATAAAATTACCCTTAATTATATGTCTCAGAAAACAAAAACAAAAACACTTTTTATGTGAAAATGTCCCTTTTGCATTCCTGTTCGTAAACTGATACAAGGACAAGTTCCTAACACAGTCGTTCACCTGCTCTTAGCCAGAGTGATTCCTACCCATTCTCCTCTCCTCCACATTACCTCTTCTGCCAGTTTCCCTCCAAGTACACAGGGCAAACTCACCTGAAAGCCACAGCTTTAGCCATTACCTCTTCTGCCAGTTTCCCTCCAAGTACACAGGGCAAACTCACCTGAAAGCCACAGCTCTAGCCATTACCTCTTCTGTCAGTTTCCCTCCAAGTACACAGGGCAAACTCACCTGAGAGCCACAGCTCTAGCCATTTGGCTCTCCAAGTCCTCTCCTGCTACACTGCACCCAGGGCTAGCATCCCCTGCATTCCAGAAAGCTGGGACTGAAAGATAATCAGCCAAAGATGAGCTCTAGGACTGCTGGGTGGGTTTGCAAAGGAGAGTCTGTCTGTCTGTAAACAATGAGTTAGGAATGCTGGCAGTGGCTACAAATATATTTTTATGGTTTTTTTTTTCCCGTGTGCATGCTGGTGTTGAAAAGAGAAATACACTGAAGGAGACACAGCAGCCCGCTACATAAATAAACAGGAATGAGCCTACCCATAGAGAACTCCAGGCAGAGGGACTTAATGCCTGTTGGGTAACAGACCACCTGGCCAGGTCTGTCGCCAGGGACAACAGGCTAATCCAGCCATTTAAATGATTATACACTTTCCCCTGGCACAGTACACAAATACTCAAACACAGACATTATATCCACAAATGTAATAGAAATAAAAAGTTTCAAAAATAATTCCCACCAAATACTTTCCTACGAAGTCCAACTGGGTGCACAAAAGGGGTGCACAGAACCTATTGCTCCAAGCTGAGCTAAGTTGGTGCCGTCTTCAGAAGAACAAACTGCTCTTTTTACACACCCACGACTCTTATTTGTATTTATGTAGGCAAATGTGCGCCTCTAAAGGCTAAATGTCCTTCAGACTGCATGGCAGAGTCCTCATGAAGTAGTTGGAAAAATCCAAATTACTGCAACTTATGTAGTCACACTTTCCTCTGACTCTGAAGGAAAAAGTACAACCACCCTTGTTCCCCACCCAAGGGGAGGACACTTCAGCAGTCCACGCTGTAGATAAGGAAGCTGCCAGACATCCTCTGGGGAAAGGTAAGGTCTTGTTATATCCCAGAGACCTCTCAAAGGGTTCCATCTCCAAGCACTTAGACTGTTTTCACTGTGTGATTCCCCAAAGTTAGACATATTGCTAAATGATATTATTTCTCACCACCTCCAGCTTCCTCAAAGGGTGTGTGCCCCTTCTCACTGTTAATGTCAACACTAATATTCAAATTCCTAGGAAACAGAGAAAGACCCAAATGTCAAAAATTCTATTACCTTTCGTTTCAAATGGGATATTCAACATTCACATATGATTAATCATCTTGGAACTGTTAGTTCCACACGAAATGATGATTAGTGAGTCTGACCACACAATAGCAACACACAGGGATGCCATCACACAGGTTTGAAAACTAAGGTCTCAGTCTTCTGCTGGCTAACGTGGTAGAATGAGTGAGAGGGATTGAGCCACAGCAAGGCCAGAAGTAGGAAAGGAAAGAGCCACATGTTAAAATCCTTTGCAGAAAGAGGGAAGCCAAGTCTCTCTGTCAGTATAGACCAGAAGCAATGAGCAGGGGACTCAGCCCTGGCAGGAATCTCAGATTCACAGCCAAACCCTCTTACACCACAATGCCTGAACCAGACTGAAGCTGGGACAGACAGGGCTGGCTTGCAGGATGTCAGAGCGCCAGGAGGCTGCAGGAGATACTGGGATTTCCCACACTGCCAGGCTGACTGTTTTGCTCTTCAGGCAATTAAACAAGGAAGCTGGGCTGCTGGGTAAGAGCTGACCCTGAAGCCTTGGCACCATGGTTCTGCATATCAACTTCCGCAAGCACTGCCTGGAGCATGGATAGAAGGGCCCCCTTTCACTGTCCAGCATTTCCTCTCTCCATCCCTTCCAAAATCTGACCCAGAAACAATTCCTGCTGCCTACAAAAACATCCCATCCATGCATGAATCTGAACTTACAGGTGAGGATGTCTCTTGGCACTCCCAGACATCACCCAGCACATGTGAAAGAGAAAATATTGGAATCACAGAGCTTTAGTAGAGATTCACATACAACAACCTCAGGTCACAGAGCAGTGTCTTCACCAAAGTCAGTTAAAGGAAAAGCATTACTACATTGTGTTAATGTGTGCTGAATTACAAGATTCAGATTCAGCCAATGCTAGTAAAAATGGTTTCTGATAGCCTTAGTTCACAGATGAAGTATTTCTTCTAATAGTAACTCATAAAATTGTTTCAAGCTTTGATAATTGTCATTAATACCAGGAATTAACACCAAGAATCACTAAGAATTTTATTTAAACAAAATTCTTAAGTGTTTTTTATATCCACTATCAGCACTGAGGGTCAGGAAGGTGAAAAAAATCTCCTAAAAGTTAAGAAAGTCCCACTTGAAGTTTGTGTGCACACCAAGCAATGATTAGGCTTCCTACACACAATATAGTCTCCCTTCCCTCATTTCAAAATCCACAGAGCAAAATATTGGCTGTAAGAGACAGAGACCAAAAGAGGGAAGAACACAAAAGCATGCCTGCTTGTCTGTGTTCAACACAAAGACCATAAATGAAAACAACTGGCAGGCTGCCAAATTCCTATAGAGGCAAAGAGATTCAAATAAATTGATTTCACGCATCACACTGACCTGGGATCAGTGTGCAATGCTATAATAAGCTCAAAGCGCCATGTGAGGCAGAGCTCATTAATGCTATCATACCTTCAGATATAACCACCACAACAAAAAAAGAACTCCAAATCAAATAAATACAGGCGCTGCTTAAAAAAGCAATTTTACTTAAGAATGAACTTTCATATTCTGCTACTAATACTCAAAGGTGTGTAAGGCATTTCTGATAAGGCATTCTCTTTGCTAATGCAAATATGGCCCTGGAATCTATGCAATCTATGAAAACTAAATATTCCATTCTATATACAGGAACATTAAACACACAGCACCCTGCATGTATTTCCTGTCACTCTTTCCTTTCATCATCCTGACAGCCAAGAGATTTTTATTTTTAATATACCAAATACTGTAATAGACCCATGTCAGAAGTGTCCTTAAGAGCTTATAAGGGCAAGTTTATCAGGCAAGATACCACTCCCACCGGCTCGGAACGCAGGTAACCCTCACAAGAGCACCTACTAAGAGAGAAGAGCTCCACAGGCACTCTAGAGAAGCAAGTACAGGGCCTGCACACTGGGCATGCTCCCTGCCTAGGGGCGTGGCTCAGTGGTCCAGTGTGAGGCTGTCATGCCTATGGCCCCGAGGTTCACTCTGAGCACCAAAAACAGCCATAAAACAAAACAGAAAAACCACCAGAGTGAAACACAGCAGCATTTCAGCTTCACCAGCTCCCACTGGCAGTGTGCCCCTGAGCTCTGTTTTCTGCCTCAGAGTCCCCACACAAACCCGACTCTGGCGCCTCCTCAGGCTGTTCACACTCAAAGAGCCAGCTTTTCAGCTGATAATTCTTTGCTTTGTCTGCTTCCAAATTACAACTCCAGGAACCCAATGGATTCCAGGTGCTTGCAAATGCAAAGGGTGTGCGGGTTTTTTTCCTCCTCCTCCTCCTCCTCCTCCGCTTCTTGGGTGAACTCGATTCTCAGGCTCATATTTCTATCCAGCTATTACTATCTCCAAAAGGAAGAGAGAACCAGGAATACCTCTTAACACTACGTGGAAAACAAAGGAAACCTGAAAGTTTTAAAGCATGTCATCATAACATGCCTGTTAACGTCCATGACTTTCAAGGTTCATGCACAGAGTGAAAGAATCCTGGGGTTGGGGGAGATTCTGCATGGAACCTGCGCTTCAACAAATAGACACACTAAAGTGTCTGAAAGAGCATGGGCCATGCTGCTGTTCCTCTCCAGAGGCTTTCCCACTCTGCAGCAATTCATATCTGCCATGCCACAGAGGTGTTCCATGTGACAAGAAGAGACTATGGTAGCCGTGGGATGGGATGGGCAGATGATGATTTTATGTCTCTACAGGATGTATTCGAGTTTTTAAATCCAGTATCTTTTTCAATATTTAAGTACCACTTTAGATATTTTTGCCACATAATTTGAACCCCCACAGAGATAACAAGGCAAAATGCTGAGTTCTGCTCTGTTCTCAAATAGCTGCCTTGTTCAGATGCTAAAACACGAAAAACAATTCTAAATCAGGGGTGGGTGTTACTCTGATTTACAGTAACGATCCGCACCTTTCTGTCCTCATTACTTTGTTTCCTTTGAGTTACAGTAATGATCCACAACTTTCTTTTTCTCTGTGCAGAACTGTAGAGGCCTAATCAACCAGGATTAGAATTGTCAAAACTTAAGTCTAATAACAGGAGTCCATAATTAGGAAAGAAGATAGAAGCGGGAGAAATCTCATCTGGGTGACACAATTGCCCTCCTTGCCTTCTCCTTTGAATTGGTGTCTCTCACTAGTCACACAGAAAGACAAAGAAATGAAGGAGGGACCAGAGGGAAAAAAAATACAAACAGACACCAAATTGCCAAACTTCCCCAGAAGGATATACAGTTCCATGCGGAATTATTTTATTTTCCATGCTCCTAAATAGACACTCATTTATCAACACTTTCCTGAGAATGGCAAGCCAGTCAATGAGAACCCTGTGTAGCACACACCTGTAATCCTGCCACTCAAGAAGTGGCAATTCAAGGATCAAATGTTCAAAGTCCCTCTTGGCTCGACTGTTTCAAACAAACAGCAAACACACCACCACAACAACAACAACTAACAAGCCAGCAAGTGTTCTGAGGAATTAGGAACTGCGTGGAGCAGGGACTCTGTGGGACAGGGGCCAGCAGGAATGTTTTCAAAGCAATGGCCAAAGACACTGAGTATTTTGCTATTCCTCTTTGCGGGAAGTTAGGCAGTCACAGGGTACCAGTACCAGTATCACACAGCATTTGTAATGACTTTCAGCTCAATCTTAGCACAGCTTTTTCTTATGAGTGGAGCCTCTGATCAAGTCCATAACCTGGAGCAGAGCTTGCTACAGGGTCATTAACACCCCACCCCTGGCTTGGGGCAGATATTCAGAAGCCTCTAGCCAAGTGGCAATATAGACATCATTTATACTTGGTGTTTTCCTAAAGTCAGACATCACTTTTTTAAAAATATGTCTACAGATATGAATTCTGCTCAGGAAGTGATGGTTACCTCAAAGGTTTTTTTTTTTTAAATCAAAATCCATCAGAAGAAATCATAAACTGAAAACCACTTGCTTGCTTGTTCAGTCAACAAGCTGAGAAAACACCATTTCCTCATTGCAATAAACACAAAAATCATGGCATAGTTTCACTCTTCTATTCGAAGTATTGCTCAGTTCCTAACAGATGTGCTATGAAACAGAGCAAGAAACAGAAAAAAATGGCAATTGATCATGTGATATCTTTAGATCAAAACTATTAAGCAAAATTCCCTTCGGCATATTGATCCCAACCCAAACCCGCACCCAGAGACTCCACACATAAATGGTTAAAATGTAAATACAACTCTATCAACAGGTGCTAGAATAAGAAAGAGAAAAAGCTGCACAATTATAACTTATTGGAAGAAAACGATAGAGTGATTTTTCTGGCACATAAAGGAAACAATAAAAAATCAAAATATGTATCTGTTCCTTACCTTGGCAACCTTCAAAGCTCCCCTTTTTCCGGCAGTCACCTATCACTACACTCAGCGCTCTCCAAGTGTTTCTTTTCACAGATATCATTCTCCACCAAGCGCTCTGCTAATTTCCTCTGCTGTTCTGACTGGGACACAGATAAGCTCACCAGCCCACAGATCAATCCTTTCTATTGACAACAACAAAGGGGAAAAAAATGTACATATCACAACCAGGCTAAAGCATCCCACCCATCTCTTTACATGATAAACCAGGCCAGCTTTGTGCTTGTTTAAGACACAGACACAGGCTCTTCTAGTTTGTGGCAGAATTCCAAACACTTCCCATTTCCTTAGTTCCTGGAAGAGGTGTCCTAGAAGACCCTGAACCTGTCAATCATCTGACTCAAAAGTAGATACCCTCTGAAGGCCAGAGCTCTTTTAAGTTGGTTTTAAAGTACACACCCACCAATACCTTAAGAAGGCATGTTACCCTTTGCCCGTGTCAAAAGTAAATAAATGACCGGTGAGGTATAGTTTCTTTAGAACACTCTTTGGACATTCGAAGTTTTTTTTTTGTTTGTTTGTTTTTTTTTAAGTTAGGCTCTTTCAAAACAAAGTACCCATACACACTCTCTCCTCCCTCTGAAGCTCCAACACTGTCATTATTGGCTACAATCGTTGCAGGCAAATGAAGAATAATCTTTATGTAATTGGCTACTTTAAAAAAATTAAAGCAAGATATGGTATATGAAACCTATAAACTGAGCACACAGGAAACTGAGGCAGAATTGCCAAGAATTTGTATGATGAATTCCAGGCCAGCCTATGCAAGCAAGCAAGCAAGAAAGAAAGAAGAAAAAACAAAAATTTTGCTTCCATGCTTCCAGAAAAGAAAAAAAAGGAAGAGAGAGAGAGAGAGAGAGAGAGAGAGAGAGAGAGAGAGAGA
>LOJH01015174.1:0-14611 GCA_001685095.1 Ellobius talpinus | reverse complement strand
GAGAGAGAGAGTAGTTGGGTGTGGTGGCACACACCTTTAATCCCAGCACTTGGGGGGAGGCAGAGGCAGGCAAATCTCTTCGAGTTCAAAGATAGCCTAGTATACAGAGTGAGTTCTAGGACAGCCAAAGATACACAGAGAAACCCTGCCTCAAAAAAAAAAAAATAAAAGAAACAGAATTTAAAATAAAGTCACATAAAGATGGAAACTATACAAAATCTGGATACTATATGTTATTGTGCTGTCTTTGAATTGTTTGGTGGCTGAGGAAGGAAGGACCAACAGTTGCTAAAAGATATTTGATTATAAATGCTGCTGGATTAATCCGACCTATATATTTGACTTCAAATTTTAAGTCAAAAGATATGTTACTTGGGAGAAGAGGTTTTGGTTTTGTTTCCACAGGAAATGAGAGGTTGTGGATTCATTCTGGGTTAAGAAAAACCATGTTTGATCAAAGAAGACCCCCTGAATAAAACCTCTGATAGGAGCAGATGGCCCAGATGATCCAACATTTCAGAGGACCTCTGTTGGAGTTTCCTCTGAGTTCTACATCCAGAACAACCTCAAGACTTCTGTCTGAGATGAGCAAACCTCACAGAATATTCTAGTCAGGACTTGACCATAATCCTAAATTTTCTTTAGGNAGGACCTCTGTTGGAGTTTCCTCTGAGTTCTACATCCAGAACAACCTCAAGACTTCTGTCTGAGATGAGCAAACCTCACAGAATATTCTAGTCAGGACTTGACCATAATCCTAAATTTTCTTTAGGTCTCCATAAGATTATCAGCACCTCTAAGCAACAAGAAGTCACCTGGAAAACTATGCCCACATTCCCAAGAAATGGATTATGGATGTTTATCTTTGTTTAGAGTGTTGGTTACAAGTTGTTATGGATAATGGTCAGAAAAAAAAGCTAAAAAAGAAGATTAGATTCAGAGTTCTTGTTTTGAAAAGAAAAAAGGGAGGAAGAACTGTGGGACAATGGTCTTATACTCTGTAAATATTTGTGACTTGTATTGATTTAATAAAATGCTCATTGACCTGTAGCCAGGCAAGAAGTATAGGAATTGGAGAATTCTGGGAAGAAGAAAGGTTCAGTCTACAGTAGTCACCCAGATGCAGAGGAAGCAAGATGAGAATGCCTTGCTTATAAAAAGGTATCAAGCCACGTGGCTAACACAGACAAGAATTATGGGTTAATATAAGATGTAAGAATTAATTAATAAGAAGCCTGAGATAATAAACCAACCAGTTTATAATTAATGTAGACCTCTGTGTGTTTCTTTGGGACGGAACATCTGGGGGACCGGGCAGAACAGAATCCTCTGTCAACATTTACCTGCTTTAAGTTGCTTCTCCTGGCTGTTTTGTCACCGTAACAAAAGAGTAGCCCAAAGTGCAAGGCATGAACTTACTGCAGCAAGCTTTAGGCGTAAGTCTCTCAGTTGAGTTTGTTAGGAAAAAGATCTCATCAGATCTTTATGCCTCCATACCTTACATTGGTACAGCACACTCATCTCAAGAATGTTAGGTACATTATGAGCATGGTCAGTTGCTTTTCCAGGCAAAAGAAAACGGGAGGGGGTCAGCACTGATGAGATGTCTCATCTCATCCTTGCAGCGTCATTCCCTGCCCTCAAGACTTTGCATACACAGATGCATGACCAGATCCTAACATCACCCCAGGAATGGTTTCCCAGCCACGGAATTCATCTCGCCCCACCATTTCCATCATTCTAACATTGGTTGCTGTCATCATTACATCAAACACGGTATGGACACATATTACTGTCTTATTATGAACTATCTCCCTCTTATTGATTTGCACGTTATCCTATCCCCCATACATGCCTTCACACTTAGCACACAGCGTTAATCCAGAATAAAAAGCATCACACCAATGAACCAAGCTAAAGTAGTATCACAACAGCCCAATTCAGCTCTTGGGACTTTCACAAACCTTTATTGGTCATGTGATCTTTCTGTGATCTTCCAATTGCCATAATGATCTACCTTTATCAGGCCTTGCTGCATTCTTCCTGCCAGATGCTGTGTATAAGAGCCTTATCCCGCCTGTACGCTCAGAATTCTGCACAGTGGTTCTGACCATTAAAACAGAGGCAAAGGCCTTTTCTCAAAACTGACCTGCAAAAATCATACCTCTTCTTTCTGAAAGTTACTCCTGTACTAATGATAGAATTAGCACCATTACCATCAGTTAACCAATTAAACCGCAGCAGCTATTAGGATGCAGGTAAATACTTGGAAATAACAAAGAAAACAATGCTGTTAATGAATGCATTGTGCTTTCTTTTCTCTCCTATAATTTCATCTGTGAAAGACGTCTCTAGAGAATAAAAGAGGAGAGAAACAATTATTCTCAAAGACTGGTTTCTTCAAATAAAGGTACCTTTTCCAAGCTGGCAACTTTCACATAAAATAAAAAGGAGAGAGAGTCTGGAAGCTTCTGCATCTGGCACTGATGGTACCTCTGTCAAGATTCTACAACCTCCTGGCTGCAAGCATGGCCTCGACACAGGTACCCCTGGTTATCTTTTCTAACAAAATCCTAAATCTCTCTCCACCCTCATTCCCTTTTGCTTTCTGTCTCTGAAACTTGCAAATGTGGGGTATATTTAAACCCTAAACAGTAACTTTTCCAAAAGTAATGAAAAGTCTTGTTGGTATAATTCTCACCAGCAGTCTATATGCTTTCCCCTATTTACCAGGCTGTTTCTAGCTAGTGAGAGTTAAAGACCTCCAGGAGAGTGGTAATAAGCCCTGGGACAGTGATGATATCTTAAAGCAAGAAATCAGAACTTGTCTGTCCATCATCACACCATAGAGGGTCATGGGAGGATGACCCAGTGAGGTTGCTCCCATCTGGGTGGATCTGACAGCAGAGAGAAGAGAACTGTCACTCCTCTGGCTTTCTCCTTTGGCATTTATATCAGTTTAGGACCTGGGCCCATGATATGTTACTGTTTATTCCTGCAGGTCTTCCTTCCTCAATTAGCCCTCTCTGAAAAAGAAAGCCCTCACAGATATGCCCAAAAGTCTGCCTCATTAATGCAATAGGCATCTCTTAATCCAGTCAGGCCGACAGAATTAAGCATCCCAGGGGGTGTTGTACTTTTAGGCACTGTTACAATACACAAGCCAAAATACAGTTGCAATAAATTGAGCATTTAAAGAGAGAACACAATAAAAAGGGGGTACCAAGGTGGAAAGAGATGGAGCAAGCAAACAAAAGACGTGCTGTTTGAAACCAAAGTTTGCTCTTCAGTTTTAGCCATTAAATGTTTCCAGAGAACTTTAAGCTCAAAGTGTGAGTTTTTTCACTATATAACAAAGTATCAAAAGGACCCCAGCTGTTCCATCCATACTCCTACACTGAAGGAGCCTGGAAACCAGCTAAATCTGTCAGGAGAGAAGTCATAGAAAGCTTCAGCAAAGGCTGAGGAGATGGTAAAGTGGACCTAATCCCTTCCCTCAGAAAGCACCCAAGAGGACCATGTACAAATACACAGAGTCACCAGGGCCTTAGAAAAGGCAGAAAGAGAAAGGCCGAGCTTCAGCCAGGCACTTGCCCCTATTCCCAAAGTCAAGATGAGCCATTCAGTATTTTCCAAATGAAGGTATGACCACAAAGAGAAGACACACTGGCAGCTTCTAGAAAAGGGGGATTGACAACTCCATAGTTGGAAAGCCCAGAACAGCAACCACATGACATGTTCATGGTGTGCAGCTCATTCTTCTCAACGTGCCCATGCCCTTTGAGGCCATACTATTATGGTCTGGATGAGAACTGCTTCTTAAAGGAAAGAAAGTAACAAAAGTCTTGTGAGCCAGGCCTCCTCTCTGGAGCACTCAACTGCTTTGGCAGGGACTGGACAATCACCTTCCCACAATGGGCAACTTCCTGGGCCAGGGAGCCTCAGGCTCACACTGCAGCCCCTTATTCTGCCACAAACCATATACTAAAAGCTTGGCACCTAAGCACCTGCTTCTCAGACCAAGAATGCCTGGGCCTCCCTTTCTGAAAGCAATAATGCTGTCAGCTTCTTGCATATCTGCCACAACTAGAATTACATGTAATTTTTGAGCATATGTAGCAAGCACACTACATTCTTATGCTCCCTGCCCTTTTCATTTAACAATATATCTCAAAAATGATTCTTTACCAATAACATAATTTGGCATTTTAAAACAGAATTGTTTTTGAGTTCGAGGTCAATCTGGTCTACAGAGTGAGTTCCAGGACAGCCAGATATACCGAGAGAGAGAGAGAGAGAAAGAGAGAGAGAGAGGAGAGAGAGAGGAGAGAGAGAGAGAGAGAGAGAGAACAAAAAGGGATTGTTTCATGGTGAAATTTTGTGGGGTATTTTAACTGTGAAAATTAATTTTTATCAAGCATAATTAATAAGTAAATAAAAATTCATCAAAAGCCAATTCTGATGGATCTGATTAAAGCCCAAAAGTAAAGATAAACAGGGTTTTTTAATATTAAGTGACTTTACAAAAAGCAAAGCAAAGTCTTGGCATGATGTGATATTTTATAAAGGAAAAAAAGGGTTTATTATCTCACACAATGCATATGTATGAAGTATAGTATGTTACAGGTCCCTTTCCACTCAGGATGATCTTAAACATAATTAGAAAAATTCCAAATTTTTGAAATAATTGTGGCACTCATAGGTCCAGTTAGGAAAATGGTATCGCTCTTATAAGACCAGCAATGTGGCTTTAGCATGTATACTTTTTATTAAAAATACAACCAATTAAAAATTTGAAATACAGCATGATAAAAATATGCATTTCTCAATTTAGTGTACTGGATAAATACAAATATCAAGGGAAGAAACAACAAGGGAAAGCATGTGATATATATAAGCACAGACTGATGACCCAGACCAAATAATAATAATAAAATCCTCAGAAAATACCGTAAAACTCCTGTGTTCTATGATCAATAGCCAGTAGCCATACGGTTGGTGTTTTGTGACTACAGAAGCGACATGTTTGCTAAGTTACACTTTACTGACAAGTTACATGACAGCTTTCCAGGCCCTGGCCGCCATGCTGATTGGGAAGAAAAGGCTGGATAAAATCACTGTCCAAATACAATGCACCTTATTGGGATAATTCATTGCAACTACCTGCGTGTCTCAAGCTTCATGAAACAATATGGTCTTATGAGTTTTATTCTGAAAGTTCTCATTCACGGAAAGGGGTTGTGACTATTCTAGCAACAATATTTTAGCACGTATTTGTTCTTGCTTAAAGAAGATTTGAAAAGCATTATTGCACGAAAATATATTTGTTCTACTGATGATCCAGAGCACATTAGAGATGGAGCTAGGTTCAAAGACCTCATGGGAAAACTATTCTTCCCTTGCTCCCAAAACCACAGAGCCTGGAATCAGATGAGCATCAGTTTCCAAGGATAGTCCCTGTTCCTCAACAGATGGTCAACACTTCACCCTGACCTTTCCACCGTCTCCCCACTATGCGAGCTATAAGAAGTTTTACACATTACTTTGCAACCAAATCTCAATGTTTACAATACATAAACATAAAAAAACAGAGGTGGTGTTTGCAGGCTGGGAGGCTAAGGCCTAGAACTCAGCAGGCCTGAGCACTTCCTACCCTTCCACATATCCAGAGGGTATCTACAGATAGATAGGTCGGTCACAACCATCTGAAAGAATTTCAGAGAGCCAAATCCATGAGGAGAGAGACAAGTCCCAAAGAGGTCAGAATAGACCCATGTAGCCACGCCTACCACTTGGTAGTGCTGTCCCCAACCCTACAGGTAGCTGAAGTCTTGAGAATCCTGTGGGCTGAAGTACCCAAATGACCATGTCTGAGGCTGGGACTCTATGAGTTTATAGCAGAGCAGGGAGGTGCAGAGCCCGGGGGCTTCTCGTTAAACAAATACCCAAAGTAATTCCCAAGTTCTGGCAGGCTACGTGCACTGGACAGTCATTCTGCTTATCCTCTTCTATGGATTTCCCCTAATGAATCCACGCTCTGATTACTTTTTCTTGGAAATGTCTCTTGCATTTCCCATCCTAGTAACCCAATCATGGCCACCCTTCTGCAGTACCTACAATCTAAATTGCTAAAACAAGGGGACAGAGACAGAGCTCACTGGGAGGGAGAATGCTGGCCTAGTATGCACAAAACCCTGGATTCAATCCCCAGCCTAGAAAGCAAAGCAAAGAGCCACAGTAAATGAACTGGTACAAGCACACTGCTTGGTCTTGGCCTCCACGCCCTTCCTACCTTTTACGGCATGAGACCCATCACAGCAGAGCCAACTCCAGAGGGACAGCTTCCATGAGGCTCATGACCTCCCCTGGGATATCTTTTTTACATTGCTTTTAGATTTGCTTCATGGTGGTATCTGTTGTACAAAAGAAGTTCAACTATTAAAAAAAAGAACCCATTTATTATAAAATTTTAACTATTCTGGCCTGCAACTATTCTGGATGCAAGACCCCAAACCCAAGCAGGGACCCTCCATGCTACTTCCCAAAGAAGAAGTTGCCCACATGCTCAAGTGTTTTATCTGCTAGCCTAGCCACAAATGTCTTTTGCTCTTACTCTGCACTCTTTGCCACAAGGCCTTCGGTGCAGCCATTGGCTAGGGAGTTTCCTACCTCCTCCCCGTCTCTCAACAACCAGGTCCTAAAACCTCCTTCCTGACTCTAGAGAAGCTTAGATGTCAATATGCTAACGAGACTGGAGGGAGATGGCTTGGCAGCTAAGACCATTTCACGCTCTTTGCTCTTCGGGAGAACCAGAACTTGGCTCCTAATGCCCACATCGGGTTTGCTTACAACTACTTGTAACTCCAGCCCCAAGGGATCCAAAACCCCTTTTTGACCTCTGTGGGTACACAGACACTTGTAGCACAGGCTCACACAGACACATGCACAGAGAGAGAGAGAGAGAGAGAGAGAGAGAGAGAGACAGACAGACAGACACACACACACAGACAGACACAAAGAGAGAAAGAAAGAATAAAAATAAACCCCGCTTATTGCACCATTTAGTTGGTAATCTGGTATACTGTTATAACTACCAAAAACCGTTCCAAACAGGCGTGCTACTCAGTGGGGCCCGCACCCACTACCTGCCTTAGGTCTCTTCCCAGCAGCCTGCCTTACACCCGGCACGAATTACCCATTGACTTGAGATTTCTTTGCAGGAATACACGTTTCATTTTTCACTGGTCAGGCTAGAAAGTGTCTTTAGCGGGGTTACACAGCTAGTATGTGACTCCTGAGAGAGCCACCATGGGTTTCACGGGGCCCGCCTCTTTCCTCTCTTGCTGCTCTTCACTTCCAGTCTATCTAGTATCTTCTGCCTACTCCCCTGTGGCCAACTGAACGCTTAACTGGGACTGTCAATCAATGGACACTCATCACATTTCTTTTCCCTTTCCACCTTCACTGACCGCCCCTCCCCCACCTCACCCTGCTTAAACCTAAGAATACAAAGTCACCGCCTATATGCTGCTAGCCATGAGAGGTCAGATGTGGATCTCCTTTCCAAATAATTCCAGCTAGAAATCAGAACACAAAGGTGAGCAGGTGAGCCAAGGGGGTCTAGGGGAGTATACAGGGCAGTACCTGACACACCCTGGGAGCTACAGAATTCTAACAGTTATTTAACGCTGGCACGGGAAAGGATGACCATGTCGATCTGATAAATACCCCAGCTCCACTGCTATCTGCCATCCTTCCCTGTTGTGTTTGCTTGTCAGTGTATATAATATATGTGTGGATTTGGAAAATAAACTAGCAGCCTTTCAGAACCGACCACACCTTCCTCTAGCTTGTGGTCAGGGAAAGGGATGGAGAACTTCCACATGGACTAACCAACCAGGCAGACTACAAACTTCTTAAGACTGCACCTAAAGCACAACCTAAAGCCAAGTACCAGGCGGGAAGTAATCTGAATATTCTCTGCAGGATGCCATGCCATCTCCCAGGAATCATTACTGGTGCAGGTCCTCTTGGGGATCACCATCTGTCTACTTGTCTACAGCATTAGGATCCAATCCTCGTCAGTGTTACTAGGTGAAGTCCTCTAACAGGTCCAGCAAGAGAGTCCTACCGAAGACTCGGTATAAAACTCACGACTGCCTCCACCTGGCCACACAGCTCTCCTTCCTTTCCTGTCATCCTTGTATCTCCAGCTCTTCAACTTTTTTGCAATCTTCCTTGACATCTCTTGGGAATATTTTATCTAATACATCTTAGATACCATACAACCCAATGGATGCAAGCTGTAATGAAGAACTCTCTGAGTCTCTACTTATAAACATTTTCCTTTATGGCAAAGAATTTCCATTTAGCTTCACACTGAACTTTGAACATGAGTTTAAAAAGATATTCTGTGACCTATGAAGTAAGAGTGATTCCCATGGCTTCCATCTCTAATGAAGACTGAAAATTGGCACTATTCTCAAGCCCCGCCAGCCAAAGAACTCCTTAGCAAATAGCAAAAGTTTCCTGGATGACAATAAAGTGTTCATTTTGATCAAACCAAACACATGCGATCACTCCTACTTGTCAAAGAAATCCAGCCCTGCTTCATGGAGCGATTTCAGAAATTGGGAAACTGAAGATAAATTTCTAGTGCCTGTACTTTAGTCTCTATTGATTTTACAAACAAGAAACAAATACAAAGCCAAGGTGCTGATGGCAGCAACTAAATTTTTAAATATTTGGTCAAGTTCTCAGGTTTCTTTTAAGTCTTGGTTTTGGTCACATATCAATGAACTGCTCATTTAAATGAGCGGTTATCAGTTTTGGCCCACAATGCTATTTAAAGAGGACATGTTCTACATCTCCCAGGTGACTCCAGACTTTGAGACCATGGGTGACAGTGAATATTCATTAACGACACCCAGTCTCCACTCCCTCTGCCTCTCTCCCACAGCCTGGCACAAGGCCGCAGTCTTGCCCAGCGACTCTGAAGGAATAGCATAAAACCTATTTCCTTTTAACAGAAGTCCCTTCTTATTGAATAAATAGATCCATTCTCTTATCACTGTCCCTGAAAGACATGAACAGCTACTAACACTTCACACAGTCACCTAAGGTGCAGGATGGCTCTTCCCAGTGCCTTTTCTCATACAGAGGGGTGGAGACCCAGCAAAGCCCTACTGTAACCTAGCAACATGAAGATAAACATTGTCCCCAAACTCATTGTCAACAATACGCACTATGCTTGTAAGAAAATCCCCAAGTCTATACCTGTTATCTTTAGATATTCACATAGGAGACACTTTCATCTTGCCTCTGGGGAATTCACCTGAAAACTGAGAGATAACTTAAGCTACCAAGGAAGCCAGTGAGTGAACTGGAAGGGCATCTCACTTTACCTCTCAGGACAATACATATCCATACCAGGCCTTCTTTCTATAATGTGGAGCCATAGCCCACACATCCAGTTACAATCTAAACTTCTCTAGAGTAAGAGATGCTACAAAATCCTTTTCTCCTAGCTGGGTGTGGCATATGCCTGTAGCCAATCCCAAGTCTTAAGAAGCTAAGGCAGCAAGAACTGAGTTGCAGGCCAACCTAGGCTACATACACATCAGCCTGAGCTCCAGAGAAGGCTGCCTTACCCAGAAAACAACAACAAAGAGCAACTGCCCCTTCCTCTCAACTGTCAGATAAAAAAATATCTTAATATGAGAGAACAAGAGATCAAGATATACAATGGTCCACTGGTATGGGAAAAGCCTGGGGACACTGGGTAAAAATCTGTCCCAGGATGCTAGATGGATCAGAAAAGGGACTGGATCAGCAACTCATGGGCTCAGTGCAGGATGAACTCCTCAGGGGGGAATGACTGACATCAGATTTAGGAAGATGGAGATAGACACACTGACACATATTAGGCAATATCCAGGGATATGCTAGTCCAGCTGCCCCTCTGCAGAGTGTGACTCAAAGGTGGATTAAGACACAGGGATTCAGAGAATAAGTCCTAAGTATAAGAACTCAGGCACAAAGTAGGTCAGTTTGGGGAGGACAAGAAACCTCAGTTTTAAAAATTGTTAAAGCTGATCATAGTACAGTACGCGTTGAATCTAAACCCATGGGAGGCAGAGGCAGGCAGATCTCTGTGAGTTCAAGACCAGCCTGGTCTACAGAGTGAGTTCCAGTACAGCCAGGGATACAAGTGAGACCCTGACTAAGAAAACACTAAATAAATAATTAGGTAATTAAAGTCGGTAAAATTTTGGTCAAATGTAAAGCCAGGATAGCAGCTGTGGCTAGTCTGAGCCATGGGTTGGAGTTCCTTGATAGGACAAGAGAGAGAGAGAGAGAGATGTCAATTCATCATTCCCTTCAAGACCATGATGAAAACATATATGAAGTTAGAACCAAGATCACAGCAAGCGAGTCTCTGTTGGCTGCTAATTATTTACCTTTCTCCCAAGACAACTGTGTGGCAGTCCCTGGAACCCCAGAGCACACTCTGAAGTTGTCTTTACCCCGGATATTAGAAGATGAATGAGGCCAGTCCATCACTTTCCCCAAGGCACTGACAGTGTTTGGAAGGGGAAGACCCATTGGGAACTTACATCCCTCTTGCACAGCAGTACACTCTAAACGCCTTCTCCGTTCACACTAACAGTGATTTGTCTCGAGACTGTGGTCAATACAATGTCTACAGAAACTAATGACTGTCGTTCCTTCATGAGCCATAAGTTATAATACACAAGATGTCATAAGTTGAAACTACAATGTAGGTATGCCACATCCAGTCTATGTGATGCCAGGGGTACATCTAGGTGCACTGTGGAACTTTACCAGGGGTTCTGATATAAGAGCCTGGACATTACACCATAATTCTGAGGACCCAGGAAACTCTTCTCTCCTGGGGCACATAAAATACAATGGCTTCAGCACAGACCATCCTAAGTGATGGGGCTGTGTTTGTGAATAGGTTTTTTTGAATGATATGTGATTTAGCTTCCTTCCTCTCTCTCCCCCACCCCTCTTTCTCTCTCTCCAGGGAGAGGGTTTGTGAGACAGTTACCTGTAGCTCAGGCTAACCTCAAACTTACTATGTAGCCCAGGATGACTTTGAACTCTTAATTCTTCTCCTTCCCCCTCCCAAGTGCTGAGATTATAGGTGTAAGCCACCTTGGCTCAGGCTCTTTCCTTGAAAGTGGCAAAATACATGTATCAAAAAATATACCCAGATGATACCAAACTTCCTTAACAACATGCCAGAACGCCAGAGTACCAGACTGTTCATTGTGTTTTGGGTTGGAAATAATACTCCTTAAGAGCAGTATTGTTTGTCTGATTGCATACGCATAATCGTTCATCCAATATCGCATCTAGTTTTCTTCTTCAACCACTTCTCATTGCGAACTGATGTCACAAGAGAAATACATTTATAAACCAACACGTTCATGTGCCATCAGCAGTATCTGTTTGCCCTTTCTCCTTCCCTGAGCTGTTCTGAGTTTACCTGTGAAGAATGTATCTACCAACTCAAGTGTGAAGCCACAAGCTTCACAGCTAATTGAGCCTGGGTAGTGATCAGGTCTCACCCTGGACAAATGACTTTAGCCACAAGTCAAACCAAGTGCAATCAATGATTGAATCAATAGCCAACCTATGTACATATCTGCCTACTACCGTACATTTCTGTGCCTGTATTCCATGTAATGTCACCACTAACATTTTTATTATATGAAGAATTTTTCATTATGATTATTTTAAATACATTCTGGAGTTTTTTTAATTAATACTAGATGAGTTAAAGAACATGTCTTTCCTAGAAATGTCACCCGTAAAATGCATCCAATTTTTCCTCTAATGTGGTCCATAAAACTTATTTGATTAGCAGTACTATAGAGGCCAAAGCCTTTGTATGCAGGCACTCAAGCATAATTTAATCATTTTATTTAAGCATGAAAAAAAGTATTTGAAAGCCCTGTTAGGTAAAATATCCCTGATTAGTTTAAACTTACATTTGAAGGTGTATTAAAGGTGAAAACATTATAGACTGCTCAGTATGCAGCGAAATCACGTTAACCGTCTCACAGGAGTCGCCAGTCACTTAAAAACTGTAATGTTAGAGAACGTAAGGGAGAATATCTCATTTTTAATAAACATATTTCACAAGCTTATTTAAAGATAAATTTTGTTTTGTGCAATGCCTTTTTATAGTAGCAGGACTTTCACCTATGGAAACCTCTTTTCCTAGCCAAACACGATGAGGCGCTAATTGCTAACACCATTTATCTGCCGAGCGAAAGGCAGTGCAAATGGAAGGGCAGGCTAGGCAGGGGACTGTCAGAATAGAAAATTGGTTTTTTTTATTTTTATTTTTTTGTGTTTTGTTTTTAAATAACCCACTCACATTAACAAAAGGCTGCAGTAGCTTCCAAATTATAGGTTGTTATTTTTAGTGGAAGAAGCTCAATATTCATACTGGAGCAGATGTAGCAGTTCAACAAAACAGCTCTTCAAATCCTGCACAAATTGAAAACAGGGAAACTGATTGCATTTTCTCTTATCACTTTCCCTTTCTGAACTGACACTTTTAGCCTTCTGGAAATTTACACATGGCTTTCATCTCCACAGCACCTGCTGATCAAATGGAAACCTAACATTTTCATGGAAATGGCCTAAAAGACAGTTCTGTTCTAAAAGACTGCAAAGGGCATGGGTTCCCTGCTTGAGGGCAACAGTTACTGTGTGGTGTGTATAAGTCATGGTCACCGAGCTTTTTCAAAACTATGCTCAGTCTCTGTGGCTTCATCCCATTTCTACTTTTGATGTGGTTCAAATTTCTTGGACTCAGTGCCTACCTAATACTTAATTTGATTGTGTATTATATGCATGCTATGTAAAATGCAAAGTGTGTAAATGCCAGATGACATAAGAAGGCAGCAAATTATATTTTGTCAACATCTGCTTGGAATCCATATATATATATATTCATATCACTGTCTATGCACACGCCTGAGCCTGAGGGAGCCACATCCCAGCCGTTTCCTGTTTCATCCACCAAAAGAAACTACGGGAGAAGTCAGAGTCAGGCCCTGTGTCTGGAGAAACTGTAAACACTGCTTTTCTAAGATGCAGACTTAGCTGCGTGAGAACCCTGGACTGGAACACAATGGCTATCACCCAATCACAAGCCGGTCACTACTGTAATTATTTCCAGGGAGGGTAAATGGGAATCTTGTAAAATACTCAAGATTGCTGACTAGCTTGCTTCCCCAGATGTTCAAATAAACAAACATACATTTCTACATCATATTCAATTCTGGGGAAATGACTGATATTCCCAAGGAATGTTATCTGACAGTTCCTTAACCAAAAATGCTCTGCTCCTTCTGGAGGGCAGGTTAGCCTTCCCCCTTCTGGCTGACTGATAAGGTAACCTGAAGGCAGAGAGGACATGCAGTAATCTATGTGCCCCTCTGACCAGTTGGTCTGTGCATTTCAATGTTTTGCCATGCTCACTGAGGCAACAGTAAACCTGAAATGTCAATATGTTCAGTCAATGGAAGTAAAATAATGGGACTTATTGTCTTCCCTGATCGATCTGCCACTGTCAACAAGGAAACATGCCTCTCTGGCTTTAAACAAATTTTAATTAGGCTTTTAGTTACTAGCTCATATCTAGGTACCTACGAAAACACCTACCTCAACTGTGTGTAGGAGGCAAAAGCAATCATTTTGCGTACTTTTATTCATTTTTAAAAACCTTCTAAAGTTTATATGATTTTTTTAAAAAATGTAATTCATGAGTCAAGTGACAACTTGCTTCTTTTATCCCCCCACACTGATTTCAAGCAAAAGATGCCATGGTTCAAATACAAAATATAATCTCTCTGCTACACCTAGAGTGATGCTCAACCTTCCAGCCAGAGCTGAACCACAATCTACCATCCTCCTCCTTCCATATTAAAAGTGGTCTCCAAAGGCTTTTCACACCCCTTCCAGGACCAAAGCATCAATTCATCACCTGCTCAAAACAAGCCACTCGAAACCAAATACAGATGAACCATCCCCAAAGCCCCTGCCCTTCCCTCACTTCATCAACCCTAAGGAGAAAAGGTGAGAAGGCACCTTCAAAATAAGGCAGGTGCAGAAGTCTGGAAAAGCAAGCATGCATAGGGAATAAAACATTGCAAGTCGTTCAAATCGCACCTAAGTTCCCTAGTCCTTTCCTCCTTTTACCAAGAGACACCCTGTCACCTCAAAATCAAAATAAAATAGAGCTAATCAAGTTGGTAGGAGTTCTTCCTCTCTCCTACATCTGAGGGTTCCATCGTCCGATCAACAAATAATCTATTGTTCCCCCTTTATCGAGGCTCTTTAAACCTATTCAGGCTGGCAACACTAAACCCAATTAAAGATAAGGCCCTCCGTAATCTCACCTCCGTGAGTCCCCCGTCTGGATAGCTGAGGTGATGGGAGATAGCATGGAGGCCAGGGCCGCTGCCTCCTCCTCAGCACCGCACAACAAAAGGCAGATCCTCTCCCTCTCCCTCTCCCTCCGAAATCTTTAAATGTAAATTCTCTCTGGCAGCTAAGAGGAGCGCCC
>LOJH01015173.1:5922-20781 GCA_001685095.1 Ellobius talpinus | reverse complement strand
GTCGTGAGGTCAGTCTGTGGTCACCACACGCCCCAGCAGGGTGAGTGCTCTTACACACATACTCCTGCATATACCAAACATATAAATTCCAGTTTACCACAGCTCAGTCTAGACTCCATCTGGAAAAGGTTAGAACATGTACACACTGCACCGGGTGAGGACTGGAGGCGGGGTGAGGACTTTAGCTCAGTAGACTGTCTCTTGCTCAGGCCTGGCCGCTCCTCATTGACCTTCTTGTCTCTGCCCATGAGCCAGCAATATGGCAGCTTATGATATGCTCTTATTTGTCCTCTTCCTTTGGTGTGCCTGACTGCCTGTACTGTGTTTTTCCAGGCAGGTTAGTTTTTTGCTTGTTTGGTTTTTGTTTTTGTTTTGTTATGTTTTTTTGTACATGGTTTCTGTGTGTAGCCCTGGGTGTTCTGGAACTCACTCTGTAGACCAGGCTGACCTCAAACTCACAGAGATCTATGTGTCTGTGCCTCTCAAGTGCTGGGATTAAAGGCGTGCACCACCACTACCCAGAAGGTTCATTTCTTTTTAACTAATGCTAAGCCTCACCAGTGGCAAGAGATAGTAATGCCTGAAAGGTGGGCCAGAAATAGGCTATTTTAGGAAACACCTGGCAGAGTCCTTAGGCGCACACTCCAGGGAATTCAGGCCATGAGAAGTCACCTGACTCCCCTGGGAACACCAAGCAAGGGCAGGAAAGCAGATAAGGAGGTCAGCTCCAAAGAGTTCCCCCTTGGAACACTCATTGAGTCCAAGAGAACTGCACCAACGTTTGCCAGGCCTGACACTGAACAGGGGCTGTTGTTGTGGAGGAGGAAGGGAGCTGAAATCCTCAGGTAATTTTGGACTCCTTTTGTCTCATCAGTGGTGCGCAGGTTTGCTCAAGTGTGAATGCTTCATCATCTTGAAAGACCCAAACAAAGTCATAGAAGGCAAGCCATGGGCCATCTGTGCTGGGGATCCTGTTGTGTCACCAGGAGGGAGTCTGACAATTCTGGGCTCATCCTCTGAGGTGCTTTAAATGCTCCCAACCCTCTGGCCCCCATTCATCCTGAGACTCTCTAATGATAACAGCTGCTGTCGGTTCCTACTGCCTGCTGCTGGCTGCTTCTTAGAGGTTAAAGAATTTCATTTCACAGTTCTCCAACTTTGTTGTACAAAAGAGAAAAAGAAAACCCACCAGGCTCTCTGTTGTATGTGCAGAGTGATTTAAAGGGAGGTTTGAAGCCAGAACCTTGGAGCTGGCACTAGCAAGCTTTATTGCTCCCTGTGCTGTGACCTCCTTCCCGGTCCAGGACCCTGTCAAAAAGTATACCAATGTACTCACCACAACTCATCCCTGGTGGAGCCAGAGCGCCCTGGGCTTTGGCAGCCTAAGGGAGGCTTTACTCAGATATTTTCAGTGTCTACTGTAGACAAGCACAATAGGAGATGAAAAGGAGTGAAAAGGGGGACAGAAAGAGAGAGATGGGGGATGCTAAAAAAACTACATTAGATTTTTCATTACCTGGAAATATTCATAGCAGACAACCAATAGAATATATAGAGAGATAAACAATGCTGTGTTCATATATGTAGATATACATATAAATAATTAATGCACAGTCTGTTCTAGAATCCTGTAGTTCCACATCTGTGTATTCAACCAACCTCAGAACAAAAATATTAGTAAAACAGTTTGCATCTGTATTGAATACATAAAAATTTCTTTTCCTATAGATATCCCTTAAATAATACAGTCTACCAACTATGCACACTGCACTTACTATGTCTTAGAAGCAATCTGGAGTGGTTTGAAGTATAGTTCACAAGTGCATAGGTTCTGTATAAATCCTCTGCCATTCTGTACAAAGGGCTTTACTTCACAATGCTTAGATTTGAGTCTGCATACTATGTAACTCATTCCTGTAGATGCTCAAGTCCCTTGAAGAAAATGGTGGAGTGTTCGCAGTAACCTATAGGTTTTTTCCCTGTTGTATTTTAATCTTTTGGTACTCTGTGAAGATGTGCTTCTCTCCTTGGTTTAATGAAGAGATAAATGGCCAATCGTTATGGTGGAGCAGGTATATGCAGGAGAGCCAGGCAGCCAGAACTCTGGAAAAAGAAGGGCAGAGTCACCAGTCAGGTGGAGATGGAACAAGACATGGAAGAGGACAGATAAATGCCATGAGTCATGTGGCTACTTATAGATTGATAAAAATGGGTTAATTGAAATCGCAGCAGTTAGTAACAAGCCTAAGCTATCAGCCAAGCTTTTATAATTAATAAGTCTCCATGTGGTTATTTGGGAGCTGGATGATGGACAGCGTCTTCCACCTACATCTCACATAAGTCTTAAACCGGCTCTAGATCATTTCAACTCCTAAGGCCGTGTTCACATTGTGTGGACAGCTGTCCCATTCCATTGCATAACAATAGGAAAACATTTACATGCACTGAAAACAGGAACAGCTTTTTTCCTGATTATTTTTTACAGTTTCTGTGTGTATGTGCATTCATGTGTGTGGTGTATGCATGTGTATGAGTTCATGTGTAGGTACATTTCTTGCAGAGGCAATGTTGGCCATCCTCTGATGCTCTCCATTTTTGCTTTTTGAGGCAATGTCTCTTATTGAACCCAGAGACCACCTATTTTGCTAGACTGGCTGGCCAATAAATCCCTTATATCGTCTTATCTTTGCCCTCAGTAGCAAGGAGATTAGAGTCATGTGCTGTTATGACTGGCTTTCATGGGTCACCAGGGATCCAAACTCAGGTCTTCATTCTTACAAAGCAAACACTTCGTTGACTGAGTCATCTCTCTGGCCACATTTCTGAATATCTTCATCTTGTGGTTGTTTGAATGCACTGGTGTGGTACCCCGGAATGCACAGAAAGACTGGACAAATGGTGTAAAACATAGACTCCTGTGACAGCTTTCTTTTTCAGCCAGGGCTCTCCTTGTCCGTCTCCAACCAGTTAGATGTCTTCCATCAGTCACTTTGTTCCTACTCTGCCAGCCATGACTTTGCTCTGAAATATGACTGAACTTGAAAGTTCCTACGTTCCCTCCTGCAGTATAGTCCCAGGAGCTCAGGCCTGTTGTATGGTGGAGGATGGGTTCCTGTTGGCTGACCCTTCTCAGAACCCATAGAGGGAGTAATACTATTTACTAGGCCCACACACCTCTGCTCAATTTCATACAACTCTCTATTCATCTTGAATATATTTCATGAAGAGAAGGCAGAGGCTCAGAGACCACCATACTTAGAGGTGGTTACAGACAGAATCTGGCTACAGGCATCTGAAGACTGGGGAGTCGTGGTCCAAAAGGGAAAACTCTCTGTCTTTTGTAGGAATGAAGGTAGGAAGGCCAGAAGAAGGAAGTTTTGACCTCTCAACTGTCTATTGAGTCAAGAACATAATCTATGTGTCACAGGGGCATCCTAACAGGTCCCTCATATCACCACCTGGAAATACCTTATAGAAAACCCCCTGCACAGCTAAAAACCTTTCTCCCTCCCTTAGGGGCATTCGTGGCTGTGACTGAAGAACAAAAAGGAAAAACTAAAGGAGGAGAACAGACCACTGTCTACTGCATCCCTGTACCCTGTCTTCCTTCTCCAGGCAACTTGGAGAGTTCCTTTCAATCCAACCACCTTACCCCCAGGCGTGCTGGGATGAGAAAAATTGGAAGGTTGGGGGGATAGAGGAGCCTTCTCTTACACGTGCGCATTCTCAAAGGTAGGACCCACCAGCTGGGACTGACTCCATGGCCCTTTTCATTGCGTGTTGTGTGCCCACCTGATGCTGAGGGCAGGCAGCACCTAGTCCATTGGTTCTTTGCCACTAGCGATCTTCATAATTGGAAATGACAAAATCCTAAGCTTTCTGAAAAGCCTGCAGGCTTACAGACCTGCTGTTGGATTCTGTCCTTTTCACTCACCAGACAACATGGGATGATTGCTTCAACTGCTCCAAGTCCTCTTCACTACTAAGGAGAAGGACCAGATTATAAAAGAGGTTCAGAAACTGGTTCCAGGCCCAGATGGAAGCCCTACCACCAATGCAGACCTCATAAATATTGGTTTTCCTGTGACACAACACAATTGGGATTTCATCACAGAGGAAGGTAGGGAGAGGCCAAAAGTCTACCGCCAGACAGGGGTCTCTAGGCTGCCTCGAACTGGCCCACAAATTTGTCCAAAGTCAGTCAGATACTCCCAGGGGCCTGAATAAACAGCAGGAGCATTCCTAGAGAGGCTGATAGAAGCTTATAAGACCTATACACCCTCGGATCTGAAGCACCTGAGAATCGGTTTGCAGTCAGCCTGGCCTTTGTCAACCAGTCAGCACCAGATATCTGCTGGAAGTTGCAGAGAACAAAAGGTTTTGAAGGTAAGAGGTTGGCTGGATGCTTTGCGGTTGCTGAGAACGTACTTCATAATAGGGAAACCCTGGAAGGAAGGCATACAAAGGGGCTCACAAGAGTTTTAGAAAGACAGACACAGGGGCACACAAAGTCCTTCTAGTTGCCTCAAGCAGCCCAGAGATTAGAAGACAGGCATTGACCTTTGGAGATTCACCCATTAAGAGAAAGCTCTAAAGCAGGGACTGTGCAATAGTCCGAGTCTGCAGAAAGACCAATGTGCCTGCTGTAGGAAGTTGGGTCACTGAAAGAATAAATGCCCTGAATTACAGGGCTAAAGAGTGAAGATCGTGGAACTGGAAGAAATAAGTGATTGAAGGCGACAGTGCTGAGAGCCCCTTCCCGAGCCTGGGGTAACCCTAAAGGTGGAGGCTAAACCCATAGATTTTCTGGGGGATACAGGAGCACAACACTCCATTCTAAAACAACCCCTAGCAAAATGTCACCAGTCCTGGTTGCAAGGGGCTAAAGGGATAAACCAGCACTCATGGACTACTGGAAGATCAGTGGACACAGGACAGGGCCGAGTGCCCCATGTTTTTATATTCATCCCTGAATGCCCATAACCACTGTTGGGAAGAGACTTACTAACTAAAATGGGGGCCCACATCCATTTTGACCAGACTGGAATATCAGTGATTGATCAAAAGGGAGAGTCAATACATGTGCTCACCAGGTCACTAGTGGATTAATACAAATTTTTTTGTGGGCCCCTCAAATCAAAGAGACAGTAGAGACCTGCTTCAAAATTGTCTCCCCCAAATTCCCCAAGCATGGGCAAAAACCAGGGGACCTGGGATGGCAGCACAACACCCCACTACTAATACAACTGAAGGCTGGTGTAATGCCAATGCATGTCAAACAGTACCCAATGCCCAGAGAGGCCCACAGAGGATCACTCCCGACATTAAGTGCCTCAGAGACCTGAGACCTGGAATACGCCCTTGTTACTGGTTGAAAAGCCCAGTTCCAATGACTATAGACCAGTGCAGGACCTCCGGGAGGTGTAGAAGGGTTGAGGACACTTCCCAACCCCTATACTTTTCTAAGTGTCTTGCCTCCAGAACGGGTCATCTCCACTGTGTTGGACCTTAAGGATGCCTTTTTTTTTTGCCTGCCACTGGCTCCAGCCAGTCAGCCTATGTTTGCTTTCAAGTGGATGGATCCAAAGGACAGATTCAATGGACAGCTGACCTGGACACGACTACCCCAAGAGTTCAAGAAGTCTCCTACCATCTTTGATGAGTCCTCCATGAGGACTAGAGTGAGTACTGACAAGCCCAACCCAACATCAGCTCATGACAGTATGTGCATGACCTCCTGATAGCAGTTGACTTAGAAGCTTGCAAAATTGCCACTGAAGGGCTGCTTAGAACTTTGGGAGACTTGGAGTATAGTGTATTGTCAAAGAAGGCTCAACTCTGCCTGATTGAGGTAACTTACCTGGGGTACATGCTAAAGGGGGGGCAAAAGATGGCTGTCAAAAGCAAGGAAAGAGACCATCGAGAGGGTCTCCGGACACAGCAATCGCCAAGAGGTGAGAGAATTCCTGGGGTCCACTGGGTTCTGTAGGCTCTGAATCCCTGGGTTTGCTGAGTTAGCTCGGCCTCTGTATGAGGCCACGGTGGGGGAGAACTCCGCTCAATTAGACACCACTGATAGAAAAGGCCTTCAGTGAAATTAAGGTAGCTCTACTGACTGCACCTGCTTTGGAGCTACCAGACATCACCAAACCCTTCCACCTGATGTGGATGTGAAGGGAGTGGCCAAAGTGGTCCTGATGCAAACCCTGTGTCCACGGAAAAGACCAGGAGCCTCCTTGTCCAAAAGGCTGGATCCAGTGGCTACTGGTTGGCCTCCTTGCCTCTGCATAATTGCAGCATCAGCTTTACTAGACAAACTAACCTTGGGGCCAACTCTTAAAGTGACCACCCCCATGCTGTCGAGGGAGTCCTTAAACAAACATCCTCCTAATAGATAATTTACTAATGCTCCATTGACTCATTATCTGGCTTTGCTCTTAAACCCACCCAGGATGCAATACACCCACAGCAGTGCCTTGAACCCTGCCCTTCTCCCAGACCCGGACCTGGATTGGCCTCTCCATGACTGTCTGGACATCCTGAGCCATCTCCATGGATCAGACCAGACCTCAAGGACACCCCTCTGTCAAGGGCTAAGGTAACATGATTTAACAGTTGGCAGTAGCTTCATCAAAAATGGTATCATATATGCAGGAGCAGGAGTTACAACTGAAGAAGTCATATGGACAGAGGCCCTACCTCTTGGGACATCAGCCCAGAAGGCCAAGCTGATAGCTCTAAGAAAGGCACTGCAGTGGAAAAGGGGAAAAGACTTAATAGCTATACTGACAGCTGGTATGCATTTGACATGATCCATGTCCATGGTGCCATCTACAGGGAGAGCGGAATGTTGAACGCAGAAGGAAAGACTATTAAGAACAAACAGGAGATTTTATACCTCTTACAGGCAATATGGCTACCCCAAGAGACAGCTGTCATACACTTCCCCAGGCACCAGAAAGGAGAGGACCCAATCTCAAGGGAGAACAGTTGGGCAGACATGGCAGCAAAGCAGGCTGCCCTCCAGAGAGCAGCCATCCTGTTGATCACACCACCAAAGATGGGAACACCCACGCTGCTAGAATTTCCAGCTTACACTGACCAAGGGCTTCAGAGAATCCACTTGTGCACAAACACTCACAAGGAAAAAGAAAGATCCAGGACTCCGATGAATGGATCATCCTCCCATCAGACTTTGCCACTCAACCAGTCCGACAAATACACCAGAGTACTCACTTGGGAGAAAGAAAAACACAGGACCTCTTGAGAAGAGTGCATCTTAAGGTCTTTGACCTTAAGGCCAAATAGTAGAAGCTGTAGGTCAATGTCCCGCATGCCATCTCGTTAATGCAAAAAGTGGAGTCACGAGAATGGGACACCAGGAGAGAGGAACTTGGCCCAGAGCTAACTGGGAAGTTGACTTCAGAGAGGTCAAGCCAGGCCTGTATGGCTATAAATAATTGCTAGTTTTTATAGATACCTTTTCATGATGAAGTGTGGTTTTCCCAACTAAGCACGAGAAGCCTGCCATGGTGGTCAAGAAGCTGCTGGAAGAAATTATCCCAAGGTATGACCTCCCTGTGCTCCTGGGCTCAGATAACAGACCTGCATTCATCTCTCATGTAACACAAAAACTAATTAAGGCTATGGGGACCAATTGGAAACTTCATTGTGCTTAGCGTTTCCAAGGTTCAGGCCAGGTAGAAAGGATGGACCCGGCCACAAAGCAGAACTTAACCAAATTACCCCTTGAGTCTGGCAGTGACTAGGTGTCTCTCCTCCCCTTTGCTCCCTATCTGGTTTGCCATTCTCCTTAGACTCTAGGCCGGACCACACTGGTGATCATGTATGTCAGGTCACCACCCATTCTGCCTAATCTTAGGGCAGAACTGCTGGCTGAATTTGATGACCAAAGATTTCTCTCCTCCCTTAAAGTTCTGTCTCAGGTGCAGAAACAACTCTGGCCTCAGCTGTGTGCAATCTATAAGTAGGCAATGCCTCCTGTGCTGCTGCAGCCAGCACAGCCTGGATAGCTGAGACTGGAGGGAGGGGGGTGCCAGGATTGAGACACGGAGGCTTCTTTCAGGTGGAAAAACAGCAACCTTTATTTTGCCCAGTGCTGAAGTCTTTTATACCTCTACTGCTTCTGCAGAAAACCACCAGCCAGAAAGAACACAAACATCCTTGTCAACTACAGACCACAAGGAAGTTCGGCTGTCCATCAGGGAGAGTGAGGGCAGCTGGATCACAACACTGTGCCCCACAGGTTCTGGCCAGGAGACCTGGTGATCATCAAGAGACACAGAAAAGAGCCCTCGGGTGGTTGGAAGGGACTTTACACTGTCATCCTGACAATGCTCACAGCTGTCAAAGTAGACGAGGTACCTACTTGGAGTCACCATCCCTATGTGACGCCTGTAGACCCACACACTGATCCTGAGGGCTACGCTCCAGAGGAAGTCGACCCTGGAGAGCCATTGCACCTCCATGAGATTCTTTAAAATTGAGAATTCAGAAACTCACCAATCCAGCTAAGTGACGGGCTTGTCCCTATGCTTCCTCAGCATGTGCCTGCAGGGGCTTTCCAGTCTGGTCACCCTAGGGGACCACAACCCCCACCTACCCTTATTCTCACCTAGGAAATCATCAATGCTGGCACGGGAAGGATCCTGAACTGGACCTCCCAAGCAGTTCCTATAGGGACCTGGTTCCCTGATCTATACTTTGACTTGGGTATGCTTTATGGTTGGACTGAGGTGTGTGATGCTACATTACAAGAAGTCACCCATTTTAATGTTTGTCCTGGGTATAACAGATATAAGGGACAGGTAGAGGCCTGTGGAGGAGTCAGTGACTATTTCTGTGCTTCATGGAGCTGTGTCTCCATGGGTCATATCTGGCGGAAGGCCCCAAAGGATGGAGATCTTGTCAAGGGAAAGTAGGTAGACCAACCAAGATGTTTGGGTGCTTGGTGAACTAAGTTTGCTGGAGCAGGGACATGTAACCAAATATTAATTCAATTCACTGGTGCTGGTAGAAAAATGTTCAGTTGGGCTTCAGGAAAAACCTGGGTTTAAGGTTGTATGACCAGGTGGGAGGATCAATAGGGGAAGACCCAGGAACATTGTTCTTCCCTGGTTAGACGTTCAGCCCCCAGAGCCACAAAAGCCTTTGGGCCCCAATAAGGTAATGAACACCCAAATGTCAAAAAGAGCAAAGCCTAAGGAATCTAAGCCTTTAAAACTGAGACCTTGTCTCTGACAACTTATTCTACCCCCACAAATCAACCCTCTAATCCAGGCCTCTTTAATCTACTAAGAGTTACCTATCTGGTTCTGAATGCCTCAAAGCCAAGACCCACTAGGGCTCTTTCACTCTCTCTAGACACAAGACCATACTATTAGGAGGAGAGTGCAATACAGGGAAGTTGTACCAGCTCCCCTGACACGCACTCACGCAGATGCCAACACTTAGGCTAACACTACAGCCGGTAACGGGGAAACAGCCTCTGCGTGGGCTGGACCCCACCTAACTACGTTGATTCTGCAACGAAACTCAGTCCGCTGGGAACAGGATATCTAATTCTGCCGGATGATACTTGGTGGTCCTGTACCACAGGTTTAACTCCCTGCACACATGCCCAAGTTTTAACTGATATTCAGGGTTTCTGGGTCTTGGTGCAGCTAGTCACAAAAATAGCTTGTTTCCCTGAGGAAGAGATTCTCCATCAGTTAGAACCAGTCAGATAAGCCAAATGTGAGGTTTTCCCAGCTGTCCTAATATCCATTCTCATAGGCACTGGAACCTCAGCTCTCATCCTCCAAGATTGGAATTATAAGATTCTGAGCACAGCCATAGATGCAGACACAGCCACCCTAGAAATTCCATCACCCATCTGGAGGAATCACTCTCTTCTTTAGCTGGGGTGGTCCCTCAGAATAGGAGGGGGTTAGACTTACTGTTCCTTCAGTGGTGGGGGTTCTATATCTGGCTCTGGGAGAACAATGCTGTTTTTATGCTAACCACTCAGGTGTCATAAAAGCCTCCATAAACCTAATCAAATAAAACTAGGAAACTAGGAAAGAAGCATATAAAATATGGTATAAATCCTTATTCAATTGGTCCCCCTAGTTAACTACACTCCTTTCGGCTCTGAGTGGGCCCTAGGTCCTCTTACCGTTCGTTGGCCTTGACTTATGGACTTTGCATCATTAACACTTTTGTAAGATTTATAAAGGAAGGGATCTCTACGGTCCAGCTGATGATTCTGGGACAGCAATACAAGCCAATAGATATGGAGGATCAATTTCCAGGATTTGAGAAAATACACAGAATCATAAGGACATACTTTAAAAACCTATACTCTGCCAAGGTGCAAAAGCTAAGAGAAATAGATTATTTTGTTGATATATACCACCTATCAAAGTTAAATCAAGATCAGTTAAACAAGTTAAATGAACCTATAAACCCTAGTGAAATAGAAGCCGTCATTAAAAGTCTCCCAAGCAAAAATCCACAGGGTCAGATGGTTTTACATGGTTTAGTGCATAATTCTACCATACTTTCAGAGAAGAATTAATGCCAATACTCAAATTATTCCACAAAATAGAAACAGAAGGAACATTGTCTGGTTCATTTTATGAATCACAGTTACCCTGATACCCAAACCACATAAAGACTCAACAAAGAAAAAGAATTACAGACCAATCTCCCTAATGAAAATAGATTAAAAAATTTTCAATAAAATACTTTCAAAAACCAAATACATGAAACATCAAAAAGACCATCCACATGATCAAGTCGTCACTAATGAAGCTTCCAGAACTGGGAATGAGTGGTATCTAACTGAAGTGTTGGCCAAAGTGGCCTCATGGGAACTCCTGAAGAAACTAGGCTATTGTCAAGGTTAATGGATGTTCTCCACAAACTAATGGTAAGGTCCTGTTGCTGAGGACAACACCTACACAACCCAATAAACACAGAGACGTCAAGCTGTTGCCTACCTAGAGCCTTAACCCATACTGACTAGAGATAGTGGTCCTGAAAGATACTCTGCCTGTCACCAAAGGAGAAAGGTTAACATCAACCCAGCTGCAAATCCCTCCATCTACAATGATGACCTGGCTGCAAGCTACACTGGCACAATTGTGACACAAAGCTTGTGGGAGTAACCACCCAATACCTGACTGGATTAACTAGATTACTGGATGTAACCCATACCCGCCACTGCTTAGGTGGCCAAGAACCTGAGTCTAGATAAGCTGGGGGCCTAGGGGAAACCAAATACTGGTTCTGCAAAAGGAGTATAAAAATAAAATGTTTCTCAGTGACATTCTGCTATACTCGTACATAGAGCAATGCCTTCCTCAGCCATCATCAGCCAATGGGAACAAATACAGAGACCCACAGCTGAACAATGTGAAGCCGAAGTCCCACGTGAATATGCACAGTTGACACTGGCACCACCATGTGTCTCACTCACGGGAACGTCACCGCCTTCCTCTGGCTGGAGAACAGATATTAACAAGTGGGTGACCTGCAGCAAAATCACCATGTGCAGAAAGTACTAGTTGCAGCTTCTTCATCCAGGACTATGCTAACCTGAGCCTGCTCCAGGACAGAGACCCCCTCCTGAGATTAGCCAACCCACTTCCTAGTTCATGCTGTGTATAATTACAACTACAATTGTGTCCAGAGCCTAACTACTTACTATTTATCGTGGGCTGTCTTTAGCCCTCTTTAATAGCCCATTCTTTGCCCTCTTCTGTGTCGGACCTAATCCTGTAACTAATAAAATGTTATGAAGTGTACTAACTTAAGTGACTAAAAATGCCCAACAGCCAAAAGGTCAATGTTTCATCAGAGTCTTTTTTGGTGTCTTTCTCTCTAGCATTTTTTGGGACTTAATATATTCTAACTTGTTTGTGTGCAGGTCCTCTGGGAGAGTATACCATTCAGGAAGAATTTTGATTCATTGTTTATTTTCCCCCTTTCCTCACACAGACTTACAGAGGGTACTCAGGATATTGCTTGGATGGGAAATGAAGAGGAAAAAGTGGTCTTATGAAAGAAGTATTGAGTGATATATATAAGCAATCATGAGGCATTCCAATAAGAGAAATACATGCTAAATCTTTGAAAACAGTCATATGGTTGAGTAACATAATAACAATGCTAAAAGATGAATTATAGGTCAAAACCAATCGTGTGTGGTACAAAAGAGAAGGAGAAGCAAACTGAAGCAGAATGTAAACTTGAGAAGCATATAAGATGAACCCAGAAGAGATACAATATTTTAATAGTCAGTTTGAAATAGAGGAATGAGGAGGGTAAATGAGAAGAAATCATCTAAGTTATATTAAGAGTAATTCAACAAACATGAAGAAAGTTGCACATTTACTCACTATGAAAGTTCAAACAAGACATAATACAATAAATATAAATGGTACAATTAAAATTGAATAAAGGATTTTGATAGAGATTTCTTCAAGAAAATGTACAGATGGGCAATAAGTACAGGAAAAGATGATCAGCATCATTAGTCAATATGGAAATGAATCACAATCATGGCACACCACTTCCAGTCCACCAGGATGCCTACCAGTAGTAGGACATTCAGTACAGTGTCAAAAAGCAGTGTCTGTTAGGATGTGGGTGTGTTTTGTAGATGCATTCAGAAATAGTAAAATAACTCACTTAGGAGATGTCAGTGAATTCAAGTGTCTAACAAACTACCAACTATTTGATGAGTGTTTAAACATTGTTTTCTACTTATTTCTGGCCACATGAGTTGAAGGTTTAGTTGTACAGAGGGGATCAAATATATACCATAGATCTGAGGTGAAACACGTGGTATATGTAACAGATGTCCACCTCAAATGCTGCCTTTGGGGATACAAGGTGGTCCATTTACTCTTTAAAAAGTTTATATTTCCTTAATGTGCTAATACTGAGTTAGTGCCTAATGGACTATGCCTTATTAGATGGAAGTGGGTCTTTGAGGACCAGGGTAGGATACTATGATTTTAAAGAGACATGCTGGACTGTCAAGATGACATAAATCGTAATTACATTCAACCCTACAACCCCTGTTTATTTAATTTTCGTGGTGCGGGGACATGTGCAGAGAATGGATGGCTAAAAGGGTTGGAACTTTGTGATCCTAGAACGAAAAAAAGTAGCGGGCCAGAATTTCAAGGCTAAAGCAACTGGGCTAAACCAAAAAGACAGGATCCAAGAACTGGTTGGTTCACCATCTTTAAACAAGCAGTCCGGAGCGAAAGCGGCTGGTTACTACAGCAACCACAGACTCTCGCGAGACAGATTAAAAGCCTGCGCAGTGCTGCTCCGGAGCATTGTTCCGCGCTTAGGGCTTAGGGCTTCCTCCCACCTCCACCTCCACCGCCACCGCCACCGCCACCGCCACCGCCATCGCCACCGCCACCCCAACCCCGGAGTGACCTGTCGCCAGCTGCAGCTTAAGTCCCTTACTGGGTGTGACGTCATTCCGAGGCAGGCAGCCAGGGATAGCCTTCTGCGCAGGCCCAGCGCAGGCGCACGTGGAGCCGGCACTAGGGCCCTCAGTGAACGTGGAGTCGCAGCAAGGAATCCGTCTGTCACGTGCTCTCCGCAGGGAGCTTCTGCAAAGGTGGGCACGCGCCCGTGGCTCGAGTCCCAGCCCGTGGGCACCCCGGTCACCGCGGGGCGGGGCGGGGCNGGGCAGGTGGGAAGGGGGCTGCGCCCGCTTCTGCGGCCACCCAGCTCCAGGTCTCGCTGCGGCCCTTTCCAACTGTTCTTACGGTCCACCCCGGGAGGGGGCGTTCCTTCGTGTGGTGTAACGTGGGTATCCCTGAGTCTCCCGAGACCACGGGAGCTTCTTTGCTGCTGACAGCCTTTCCAGGGTCCCTTCCCAAAATCAGCGTCTTTCTGTGACCCCTTTCTAATCGCGCTAAACACAGCAAGACTCTAGAGCCCACCATCTTGTCTTTATCGGTAACTCCAAGTCCAGCACCTCTGTCCCAGGGACACTAAACTTGCTTTAATACTCTTCTGGGATCCACCGCTGCCCACTTCCTACTTCGTTTGGAAGTATTTCTTAGATAGCATTCCCTTCCTCCAGAAAGCCTTTTCCTGACCCTAAGGAAAAGGCCTCGCCTGCCTTCTCACTACTCAGGTTTTAAAATGAGCCAGCCGTTCTTATTACTCGCAGAGGCTTTTGTTTTGTTTAAAGCCTAATGGCTTCAGGCATCAAAGATAATCCTTAAGAATTTGATGAAGAAACGATGTGGTGGTATGAGTAGTATCCTAGGCAGGGTATACGCGAATACGGACACGAGAAACCAGAAGCTTCATTAAATAGTCCGAGTCTATAATATGCGTGGTGGGTGAAAGGAGAAAAGCTTATGAGAAATGGGAGGGTAAAAAGGAAACCCTTGAGTTTGCAGTTGATCCTATAGGCAGTAGCAGCTTGCAGACATAGATGACAAGGCACTTCCAAGTCCACTGTTTTTCTGTGTGAAGCTCCGTTCTTATTAATCAGCATTTTAAAAATTCATATTGCTTATGCACACACAGCTTTTTAAAGCTCCCCTCTCAGGTTCTGTGTATTAGAGAAGTGATCCCAATCTTGCTGCCCCTTGGCTGCAGCACATCTAAGTGTGAGTGTCCCTCTTACATCGATGAATGGTTTAGTCAGATATAGTAACTGATTTGCAGTTTGGTAAAAACTGTCGTGGGGAGCCGAGTGGTGGTGGCCTTTAATCCCAGCACTAAGAAGGCAGAGGCAGGCAGATCTTTGTGGGTTCAAGGTCTACAAGGGCTAGTTCCAGGACAGGCTCCAAAGCTACAGAGAAACCCTGT
>LOJH01015172.1:12378-23624 GCA_001685095.1 Ellobius talpinus | reverse complement strand
TGTGTTGTTATTTTGGGGTATAAGCTAGCCGTGCGGGAGCCTGGTGGGATGAAAGCAGGCCCGTGCTCCCCCATTCACTACAGTCTCATTAAAAGTAGCATTGGTTGGCCTAGAACTCAAGATCCTCCTGTCTGTTTCCCAAGTAATGGAATCACAAGTGCATATTAACACACCTGGCTATATATCTTGTCCCGTCAACTGTATACAGCAATTCTTGATCCTCCCTGCTGTAAAGTGAGGGTTTTATTAGCATTCCTGGCCTTCACTCCACATCTCCTCCCTTCTTTGTTCCTCCTAGTCCATTTTGTTAAAAGACTATCCCACCTGGCAGGTTGGATTCCTGTGGGGATGTAATTGAAAGAAGGATGTGCCTACACCTGCTTCTATCTCAGAAAGCAGCTGAAATTCCATCTCCTCCAAAGAAACCTTCTGGGAACCTCACTGGGAAATGAGAGATGCATCTACAATCCTATTAATGAAACAACAGCCTAATAATCCATGAACCCTTAACCCAAAGACCTTTGTCCCGTTGGGTGTTGACACCTGGAGGGAAAACAATTAGCTTTGGCTCTGTACTGAACAAGCACTGGTTTATTTGCTTTTCCCATGCCCTTTCAAGCCAAAGGTAGTAAAACTTCTTCAGTAATATGACCCCTGTGAGAACTATGAAAGGAATTAGTGACATCACAGTGGATTTTCAGAAGTATGTGAATTCTATTCTTCACCGATTGCATATTGATAAGTAAGTTGATTTAAAAGCAAGTTATTCATTTAAAAGGAACTGTATAGTTTTACTGCAGTTGATGTATAGAATAGAAGGTCATAAAGAAGACGATGAGCCAGGCAGTGAAACACTCCTGCCACCTAGTGGTTGCTCATGGTGGGACATTTTGGCTCTTTTAAAAGCAGAGAAAACGGGGGAGGGGGGCTGCGGGGGGGAGGAATTAAGCTAGTACAGTAAACAAAGGTAGCAAATGTCCTAAACTGGAAACTTCCATCTCCTCCTCCAGTTGTCCAGTTAGAGCTGAGAGACTGGAAATGATGGGGTCAACGTGGATGGCCGCTAGGGCTCTAGCACAAAGTGGCAGCAAGTTGCAAAGGAAATAAAAGCCGCAACAAAAGTGCAGTCACGGTCAAAAGTGCAGATGGGGTCCCTTGCGAGTAGTTGCTGCAGCGGTATTGGGGTCAGAGGCAAAGGTGACCCAGAGACAGCGGAGGAAATCACGAGGACTTAGTATCGTTAGGTCACATGAGCTCTGGACACTGGTCACGAGACAGCCAGGTCAACAATAGTAAGGGGGCAATAGTCCTTAGATGTGGCAGTAGATTCATTCCATATGCCCCCATAGAGTCCTAAGTTCGTAAATTTACATATATAAATTTATAAAATGGCACAAGTACCGACTTGTGCACATCGGCTTGTATACTTTAAGGCATTCCTAGGTTGTCTATTATACCTAATAAAATGTTAACGGTATGTAAGTATTCTGTACATGTATAGTACAGGTGCAATTAAAAGTCTTTCCTGTCTGTGAATGGCTGAGTCAGTGAATGCAGAACCCAGGGCCTTGTCTCACCACTGTTTTAACTGTGCACATTGTTATCAGTTCCATTATTAAGGTGGTGAAACTGAGGCTAACTAGCACAAGTCATGGAGCTGATGAGTCCGAACCAGCATTCAAACCCAAACCTAGGTGATTTAAGCTCCAGCTTCTGAACTCTTACATTCCCATCTCTCTCTTAGAGAAGAAGGAATGCTGGGTTCTATTCACTTAGCCACTGCCTCTCACCTTGAAGAACAGTTGTAAAGTTCTCTGAGGCCGTAGAGAGCTACTCCTAGATCTGCTGCCTGTTTAATCACCCTAGACTGAGTTGGCCCTTAATTGTACAGTAGGGGTAAAATGATGACTGTCTCATAAGTGGCTGTGGCTGTCACTGAGGTAATATAAAGGTTTTACAAAAATAGCTTCCACAGTTCTGATATCTTTGGTGTCAACAAGGGGCACAGCCTGGGCAGGTAGTTTGCTTTTACCTCTAGATTTGATTTGGTTCTCTAGAATGTGGCAATGTGTTACTGGCCAGTTCCAAGTGTGAGTCATGATAGGCCTAGCAGCCTTCACTTTCACTCTTTGCACTGCTCTTGTTCCTCTTACTGTGCGAGGCAGCCAAACCTAGAGAGTCTGTTTGTTTTGGGAAGGGTCTAATTTCCTTTAGAGCCTCTTCCCTTATGCTGGCTAGGTTTTCATCAGTGTGGAACAAACTGGAGTCGTCTGGGAAGATGGAACATCAATTGAGAAATTGCCCCCACCAGATTGATCTATATACATCTCCTTGGGATCATTTTCTTTTTCTTCCTTCCTTTTCATTTATTTATTGATTGATTGATTGGTTTATTTATTTATTTATTGTTGTTGTTGATTGTTTTCAAAACAGGGGTTCTCTGTGTAGCTTTGGAGCCTGTCCTGGAACTCACTCTGTAGACCAGACCGCTTGCCTGTGTCTCCAGAGTGCTGGCATTAAAGTTGTGTACCACCACTGCCCGGCTCATTTTCTTGATTAATTGTTGATGTAGGGAGGTGCCAGACTACTGTAGGTGACACTCCCACTGGGCAGGTAGGCCTGGGTTGTGTAAGAAAGGAGGCTAAGCAAGCCATGGAAAGCAAGTCAGTAAGTCACATTTCTCCATGGCCTCTGCTTCATTTCCTGCCTCGAGTTCCTGCCTTAGCTTCTCTCAGTGATGGGCAGTGAGCTGTAAGATGAAATAAACTGTTTCCTCCCTCAAGTCATTTTGTTATCACAGCAACAGAAACGAAACTAGGAGTCCCCAGTGTTTTTCCTCTCCTACCTCCTTGCCCAGTTTTCTGTTTCTGTATACTGTTTCCTCTTCTCTCCTTACCTCTTTCCTGATGCTGGGGCTCAGAGTCAGGCCTGCAGGTGTGCTAAGCATGTGCTCTGCCACTGGACTACACCTCAGAGCCTCCTGCCTTTCCTGTCTTCATTCTTTATTGGGATAGCTAAATAAGCTCTCCCCTGCGTTGGAAGGTCCAAGAAGGAGGGATTTCCTTGTATTTTTTTTTCTATAAAACACTCTTTCTTTAGAACCATGATTAGAATATAGAACATGTGTGGTGACTATGCATTGAATTAAACAACTGGTACAGAGCACTATTTGACATAGATTATGTTCAGTAGCTGAAACAATCCAGTATTGTAGTCCATGAGATCATTCACATTTATCTTTTAAAATGTTTGCTTACTTTTAACCTGCTTTTATTTAGTTTTATTCCTCTTCCTTCTCTCTTTCTCTTGAAAAAGGTTTTGCTATGTAGTACAGGGTGGCCTCAGATTCACTATGTAACCCATCTTAGCCTCCTATTTGCAATTCTCTGTCAGCCTTCTGACTACCGGGATTACAGGCATGCACAGCTATGTTTGACTTCTCTCTTCTTTTCTTTCTCCCTCTATCTTTGGGTATTCTATCTTTCCTGTGATCTAAGAATAGATGGTGGAATCACAGCATATGCCTGTAAGTCATGGTTGCTTGCAATTTTATTGCATATGAAACTCCACTTTTCAGAGCTGGAAAGAAGGCTCAGAGGTTAAGAGCACTGGCTGTTCTTCCAGAGGACCCAGGTTTGATTCCTAGTATCCACATGGTGGCTCACAACTATCTGTAACTCCATTTCCAGGGTACATGACACCTTATCTGGCCATGTGGGGCACAGACATACATGCAGACACAATACCCATAACACATAAAAGAAAATGCAAAATTAAAAAAGTCTGCTGTTGAGACAAGCCCTATTCTGGTGTTTGTGAATACTTCAACCAGAGGCTTCCATGAGTGGAATGGAAAGTTGGGAAAGCCTGACAGGGGCCTGACAGTACATGTCTGTTACCATGTGGGTGTTTCTAGTGTCTGCTAGTGAGTAATTGCTACTCTTGGCAGTAGAAATGTTAACAGAATCAAGTAGGAATAATTAGCCAATTTTCTCTTCTCCTTTTTCTAGATAAAGGAATGGAAATGTACTGAAGTATAGTAGAACAGTTCTTTCTCAGGCAGTTTCTGTTAAGAATCCCTCTTGAAATGCAAGCTGGGCTTGAAGAAGTCAGACTCCATATTCTCTTCTAAGCTGATTGTTGGGCTAATCATATACTTTTGTTTGTTTGTAATAGCCCTAGCTTGTAGACCAGGTTGGCCTCGAACTCACAGAGATCGCCTGCCTCTGCCTCCCAAGTGCTGGGATTAAAGGCGTGTACCACCACCGCCTGGCAATCATATATGTTTTAGAAGCGTGATTTCCCAGGGCTAGATGGGAAAAGATGTGTTGAACTGATGGCTAGAACCAGTTGCATAGATAACTATTTCCTTGGGTAGTCACTGATGTGGGAAGGTCTTGCTTCTCTTTCCTACTAGTCTTTCCTCTTCACATCCACAGTATTATGAATCTGTAGGCCAGTAGCCAGAGATAGCTCATCCCAGTATGAAATAGTATGACTACAGTTCTCAATACAGCCTTGTTTGTGTTTGGTAAGACTCAGCTCAGACTTCTAAGCCTTGCTAATGTTAAACAGTCCCATATTTCCTTCCATCACCCAAGACAGGGGCTTCCAAAGCCAAGAGTTGGCGCACACCTTTAATCTCAGCATTTGGGAGGCACAGGCAGTTGGATCTTTGTGAGTTTGAGGCTAGCCTGGTCTACAGAGTGAGTTCCAGGACAGCCAGTGATACACAGAAAAACTTTGTCTGGAAAAAGCAAAAACAAACAATGTTGTGATGTGATGTTATGCTCTTTTGGCTTTTTGAGGGCCACCCAGCTCCCAAGTAAATCACACAGAGAAGCTTATTCTTAGTTGTGAATGCCTGGTCTTAGCTTGGCTTGTTTATTGCTAATTTTTCAATTTAAATTATCCCAAATACCTTTTGCCTCTGGACTTTTTCTTTTTCTTTTTCTATATACCTTTCTTTACTTCTTTCTCCGTGACTTGCTGTGTGGCTGGCCCCTGGTGTCCTCCTGTCCTTGTTCTCTTGCTGCCCTCTCCCATTTTCCTCATCTCTCCTTCTATTTGTACTCTCTGCCTGTTAGCCCCGCCTATTGACTGTTCAGCTCTTTATTAGATCATCAGGTGTTTTGAAGAATCACAGCTTCACAGAGTTAAACAAATGCAGCATTAACAAAAGTCACATACCTTAAAATAATATTCCCCAACAAACAAAAAATGACAAATCTCTGACCTTCCCTCAAGATTGCTTTCAGCCCCTTCCATCCCCAAAACATCTGATCATCTTATGAATCAGACCTCTTTACCTTAGTAAAGGAACCTAGATGGGAGATTTTGAGCCATCCAGACCATTGGTTCTGATTTATTGGGGCCAAAAGACCCTAAAATGTGCCTGGTGCTTCGATTCTGCCTAGGCAGGGATTCAGAATTTGGTGATAACAGAGGAATAAGAGAGGAGCAATAGCTGGGTGGTGGTGGCACATGCCTTTAATTCCAGCACTCAGAAGGCGGAGGCAGGCAGGACTCTGTGAGTTTGAGGCAACATGTTCTACATGGTGAGTTTCTGAATAGCCAGGGCTATGGAGAGAGAAAGAGAGAGAGGGAGAGGGAGGGAGAGAAGACATAACAGCAACAAGAAGACAATGACAACAGTGGAGAAGGCAAGAAGATTCTTCTAGAAGACTGGAAACTCCCACAACCTGTGTTCTCACATTTGCAGCAGAAAATTAGCATCATTGCCAAACTACCTGAGCAGTCCAAAAATTTCAACTCCTGGCAATACTTCATTTTTTCCCTGTGAACATAAAAACTTAATCACCCTTAATAATTAACGAAGGAAGCTATTAAATACTTACTTGTGTGTAAAAAATGAAAGTCCTTGGTCTTGCATGTCTACTTTAAGAATCAAATAAAAAATGTTCAGTTTTGAACCTTTGTGTGGGGGGCGATAATTAATCCCAGGGGCTCTTGCACACATATAGACAAAAACTGCTGAGCTATATCCCCCCCTTTCTTTGTATTTTTCTTTTGAGATAGATTTTTTTAAAAAATATATTTATTTATTATGTATACAATATTCTGTGTGTATGCCTGAAGGCCAGAAGNCCTTTGGAAGAGCAAGCAATGCTCTTAACCTCTGAGCCATCTCTCCAGCCCTGAGATAGATTTCACTAAGTGGCCCAGACTGAACTAAACACTGTATATTCCAGACAGGCCATAATTTTTCAATCATCTTGCTTTAGCTTCCCAAGTAGGTAGGATTACAGGCCTGTACCACCAAGCTTGGCTGTATTTTTACATTAAAATACTTTTATTTACATATGTGTGTGTGCTTGCCTGTCTCTGTTCTAGTCAGGGTTACCATTGCTGTGATGGAACACTATCACCAAAGCAACTTGGGAAGGAAAGGGTTTTTTTGTTTGTTCGTTTTGCTTACTCTTCCACCTCCCAGTTCATCATCAAAGGAAGTCAGGTCAGTACTCAAACAGGCAGGAACCTGGAAGCGTGAGCTGATGCAGAGGCCACAGAGGAGTGCAGCTTACTTGCTTCTCATGGCTTACTCAGCCTGCTTTCTTATTGAACCCAGGACTTCCTGCCCAGGGTTGGCTCCACCCATGATGGGCTAGGCCCTCCAGCCCTCCCACATCAATCAGTAAGTTCTACAGGCTTGCCTACAGCCTATCTTATGGAGGCGTTTTCTAAAATTGAGGTTCCCTTCTTTCTGATGAATTCTAGCATGTGTCAAGTTGACATAAAACTACCCAGCAGTGTGTATGTACATGCAGGTTCCCAAGGAGGGCAGAGGAAGGCAATGGATCCCCTGGAACTGGAGTAACAGGCAGTTGTGGGCCACTTGATGTGGGTGTTGGGAACTGAACTCTGTAATGCGCCACAGCTATGCTTAGAGATACTGGCCTGAATGACTTATTTCTGAGCCTTCTCTGCTTTTCTGTACCTGAACCTATAACTTTCTTCCCAGTTTTCAGCAATAGTACAATTTGCACATTACAGTGAACCCACAGTGGGAATGAAATTGGATCAAACCCTTCTTTCAGTGTGTTTGGTGACAGCTTCAGAGTTTTAAAATATGTAGCATCGTTGGCTCTTCTAAAACTGTAATAAAAACATGAATATGATCAAGATCTCTGTATAAAAATATTTACCATATGGGCTGGAGAGATCGCTCAGCCAGTTAGAGCACTGACTGCTCTTCCAAAGGTCCTGTCCTGAGTTCAATTTCCAGCAGCCACATGGTGGCTCACAACCATTTGTAATGAGATCTGGTGCCCTCTTCTGGTCTGAAGGCATACATGAAGGCAGAACACTATACATAATAAATAATTAAATCTTAAAAAAATATTTACCACAGTGTATTTTTTAAGATTAGGCAATACAAAAAGAAACCTAATAAAAATATTTTATAATATTTTTATGAAACAAAAAGATTTACTGATATAAAAAAATTATACACAAGACTAATTTTAAAAACAGGACATACAAGAATGTCCTTCTAAAGAGGTATGGCCATTGAGGGCAATTGGCTGGAATACATAATACATACATACACATTAGCAGTGAATGTCTGAAACAAGATTAATTCCAAGATGTCTACAGTAGATGTTTTATTACTTCAGCAAAATGAAAAAAATCTTTACAGTACGAAAAACAAACAAACAAAAAATACCTTGGCAGCAGTTAGAAGAACATGAACAGGGGAGGTTGGATGAGAAATGACCACAGCGGTTCAGGTGCGAAACAAGGTGGTGTTGATGACTCAGGAGGCTGATTTGGACACACTCAGTACTCCTACCTATGAGATCAGTCCTCCTATGAGAACAGTAAGCACAGGCACACCTTCAAGCCAGTGATAAAACTGGTCTTTCAAAAGAGCCAATGTGATTCATTCTCATCATTGCAGTGCTTCAAATAAGTCTTTAAAGAAACATAGGTAACTTTGATGATTTTGACTGATGGAGAATCAACTGACTTCTGGAAAGCCTGAGGAAGGCTGGACTGAAAGGAGATAACGACATCAGTGTTAGAAACACAAGGTGTAAAGGGTGTGTGGGGCCTAAGCTGTCGTGAGCCTGGAACCCAAGTGTCTGGTCTATAGATGTGAAGCACAGAATCAGCAGTCTAAATAATCAGTGCAGATCATGATTAAAACCGAGGTGGTGGCCAGGTTTCTTGGATATAGGCAGTGAAAGGAGCTCTGCAGGAAACGATGCTTCTGAGTGGTCAGTGCCAGGCAGGGCAAGGCAGAGGAGGCCACTGAGAAAGCCAAACAAGTGCAAAGCCAGGCCAGCCTGTAATTGGCTAGTCTGGATTCTTAGGACACACGCAGGTTGGCTATGCAGCAGGCAGAGGGACCAGCGCTCAGTGAGGAAAGCTGAAGGCTCTCCCTATGGAGCTGTAACCACAGTTCGGGGTCAGCGCAGCCCCTTCTGTGTCTGACTTTCCATTTACTGCTTTTCAGATGGGGATCCTTTAAGCGTCTAAGCGCTCAAGGCAGTTCCTTGTGGTGGTGCCACAGGTACAGAGGAGGCTTTAAAAATGCCTGCCTTCCCACAGATGCCTGGATTGACAGTGGTGTACCAACAGTGGTCAGAGTTGAAAAGGAAGAGGAGGTCACTAGAGGAGAGTGTGATGGGGAATTGTCCATGTGACAGATGTTGGAGCAGTCAAGTACCACAAAAATGAAAAGTTCCCAGCCTGGCCACTTAGAGGCTTTTGACAATTGTGAACATGGGTTCCTGCCTGTGTGCATGGATCATTTCAGTTGCTCTTCACCTTGGTCATTGAAGTCCCAGTCAAACCCAGAACTGGCCCTATGGCTAGTCCTGCTAGCACGCTTGTTCTGGAGATCTGTCTCCTCCTTCCAAAAACTACAATTATAGGAAGGCTGCCGTGCCCTCCTACATCCGCTTGGGTTCTGGGGATCCAAACTCTGGCCCTCACTCTTGTCCACCAAGCGCTAAGCCACAGAGCCATCTCCCTAGCACTGTTTCTCATTTTTATAAAAGAGAAACAATATTTAGTTTAGCTTCTTGACTTTAAATTTAGACATAGCAAACCCTACTATTAGCAAAGTGTTAAGAAAATCTGTATTTAGAGGCTCAAGCAGTTTGAGAAAAAGGACTCCACCAGTGTGTGCTCTCTAGGTTGATGGGAAACGCAGGTAGCAGGCTGGAGAGATGGCTCGGAGGTTAAGAGCACTGACTGCTCTTCCAGGGAACCTGGGTTCAATTCCCAGCACCTACATGGCAGCTCACAACTGTCTGTAAATCCAGTTCCAGGGCATTTGACACCTTCACACCAACACAAAATAAAGTTAAATAAATCATAAAAAAACTAAAAAAGAAAAAAAACGCAGGTAGCACACATCTTTTGGCTCACTCGTGGTATTTGTAGCCATACTTCAATCTATGATTGGCAGAAAGCCTGGTGCCAAGGATCTCCTCTGAATTGGAGAGGGGAGGTGTTAGAAAGCCTTGAGAGGAGGGAGGAGGCTCTTGGGTATAACTGGAGCAGCAGGCTTTCTGCTTGGCGTCTCCTGCTTCTGACGTTCTGAATTCCCTTTGACCACAGGCATGGTGCTCCCCTCTCTTCCGCTGTCATCACCAGCTTTCACTGGGCCACTGATCCAGACTGCTCCTCATTCACTGACCACACTGTCTACCAACCTCCTCTAGATGCTGATTTACACACAGTTCATTGGCTACAGCCTGTGTTGGTAACAGCCTCTTCCCTCAGAAGACCAATCTCCAATCTCTTTCATGTTCTTAAGCAACTGGGAGATGCTTAAACCTCATGGTATGTTCTTGTAGCTGAGTTCTTAGTCCCTGTGACACAGCTTCCTGCTTTGTGCTTTTATTTCATAGAGCTAAAGAAAACTTGAACATGGGGTAGGGAATAATCAGGCTATGATCCTTCAGCTTCTAATCATGCTATCCTAACTAGCTCACTGCTATGACTTAATTGTGTGCCTCTCTCCGTGTTACCATTCACATGGTGAAATCCTAACCCCCAATGTGACTCTTTCTGGACATAGTATTTTTAGGAGGTAATTAATGGTAAGTGATGTGAAATGAGGTACTAATTGTATGGGCCCTAACCGTGTAGAACTCCTGGACTCCCCTTTTAAGACAAAGATTCTCTCTGTCTTCCGCAAGCCAGAACAGAGCCCTCACCAGAAACCAATCTCCAGAATTGTGAGAAAATAATTTCTCCCACTTAAGCTATTTGGTCTGTGGTGTTTGGTTATGGCAGCCCAAGCTGAGTGAGCATTCATTTGCCAAAGTCTTTCATTCATGGTAGATTCTTCTGACAGCCTAGTCGTTTTCTTTTTGAGGAACTCTATTGTGGAATATTAATTTAAGATATGTTACATTCGTTTATGCTGTGGAATGTTTGTTTTAATGACATAAAGATGTGTTGCATTCTTTTAAGTTGCATTTGTTTAGCTCTGTCTGTGAAGCTGTGTTACTTTGCCTGCCTAAAGCACCTGATTGATCTAATAAAAAGCTGAATTGCCAATAACTATGTAGAAGAGAGAAATAGGTAGGGCCAGCATGCAGAGAGAATAAACAGGAGGAAAAATCTAGGGAAGAGAGTGAAGGGGAGGAGTGAGAAAAGGAGGAGAGATGGATGCCAGCCACCCAGCCAGCCATGGAGTAAGAAGGAAAGAAAGATAATATAGGATAAAGAAAGGTAAAAGTCCCAGAAGCAAGACATAGTTAAAGGGAAACAGGATAATTTAAGTTAGAAAAACTGGCTAGAAACAAGCCAAGCTAAGGCCAGCATTCTTAAGTAAGAATAAGTCTTCGTGTATTTATTTGGGAACTGGGTGGTAGGCCCCCAAAGAGAAAAAAAAAAACAAAAAAAAAAAACAAAAACAAAAAAGTATAGAACTCCTCAGTTCATCACAATTTCATTTGTGAACTGAGTTCAGCACTTCTTCTATAGGACTCATGTGTCTCATGCGTGCCAAGAAATAAGCCTGGTACCAGTGTTATTGTTCCCATACTCTCCTAGTACATGAGACACATGTGCTATCTCAAGTCACGTGATGCAGTGGAGGGGGCACTCAGGTCTGTAGGATCACACGGTCTTATAGAATGTCCAGTTAATCTTACGTGGTTGAATATAAAGTAACTTTTGGGGCTGGAGAGATGGCTCAGTGGTTAAGACACTGGTTGCTCTTCCAGAGGTTGTGAGTTCAATTCCCAGCAACCACATGGTGG
>LOJH01015172.1:0-10792 GCA_001685095.1 Ellobius talpinus | reverse complement strand
AACCACATGGTGGCTCACAACCATCTGTAATGAAGTCTGGTGCCCTCTTTTGGCATGCAGGAATACACACAGGCAGAATATTGTATACATAATAAATAAATATTAAAAAAAGAAACTGATCTGAATGTATATAGCTGATGGGGAAGTGGGGAACAGCTAGGATTCAAATAGAACAACATGGAGGAGAAGGGAAAAGGCCTTGGGCCACTTCAGGACTAAGTACACAAAAGGCACCTGGTAAAGACTTGCTGAATTGATTGACAATGATGCTCAGCATATACAAGCATCAAGGCGATTGCAAGAAGGCTTTTTCAGTTTATGAAATCTGTCGGGAGCAAAGACCTGTATGAAAGCTGCTGACGTTGTGTACCTAGAGCTTTGTGATTCTGTAATATGAAGGCCCTGAAGAGAATGTTGAATGTTATGTTTTGCTTGCAACAGGAAGAGTGTGATGTTTTCGTCCACAGTCATCTTAGGCTCCGTAAGTGGAGTCTGAGGCTTCCTTCATTAAAGGATAGTGTTCCCTCCTGCCACAGTGCAGAGATGTGCCAGAAAGCGTCTTTGTATCACCCACCAAGAGGACTTGAGGTTGGCTTAAAAAGCATGGCCGTTTCAAAGAGAAGGGATAAGTCTGACTGAAGGAAAGAGGGTAAAGATGACTTAATTTCCAGCTCCATGCTGATGAATCTCAAGTTAATGAATCATTTTGATATCTTGCAGACAAATCTCAGAATTCAGAAAACTGCTGCATGTTTCTTAGAGCCCTCTGTCTACTGTGATTCTTAAATGAACACATCACAAATTGAACATATTTTGTGTGCGTGCGTGTGTGCAGGTATGCATGTGTGTTGGGGTGTTGGCATCGAATTCAGGGCTTCCCTCAGCTGGGCACATCTCTGCCACTGAGCTACATCTCTACCTAATATGGCATACTTTTGCTCCTGAACCAGCTTTTCTTTCCATTCTTTTTCTTATCAGAGGCTATTCTTTCATTTCATAAGCTCCAAATTTTGGAATTTTCTATTATTTTATCCTTATAACCTATTATACAAGCTCTTTTCCATTAAATATCTCATCATATTCCTTTTCTGCCCATTCCCACTTAAGCACAAACAAGCCTTTATCACGTTAGACACAGGTGGGCTCTTTGTTTCTACTCTTTCCTTTAATCTCACTATATACCACTGTCAAATTCCTCTAAAACATCATGCCCCATCCCACGTTCCAAATCTGTATTATCTTCTCATGGTTTGGCATAGCATTTCCCAATATGCGCTGTGCAACACTTTAGTTCCGTGGGAAACAAATAAGTGTTAAGTAAAAAACAGGTTCTGGGATCAAACACTAATGTTGAGAAAGCTATGAGTCACTTCTTTCCACTGGCGTGATTCATAGCTTTGATATGTTAATATGCCTCATTACACAGCGTTCCCCAAGACTTGTGTTTTCACAGAGGCCTTTTTGGTAGAGAATTTCATTGGCCTAGATCCTCATGAAAAACATTTGGGAAATACTGGTCCGCAAATTCAAGTCCATATTCCCTGTGGTGATTAGTTTTATGTGTCAATTTGACTGGGCTATGGAGTGCCTAAATATTTGGTCAGTCACTATTTGGGCTGTGTCTATGAGTGTGTTTCTAGATAGCATTAGTGTTTAAATTGGTAGATTGGTAAAGTATATCCTTCTACCTAAGTTGAACTAAAAAGACTAACAGGCAACTTCACCTGCCTGGCTACCTTTGGACCAGGATCATTTTTTTTTCTCTTTATATACCTGTTTCTCTTGGGCCTCCCAACTCACCTTACAGATCTTTTATTATTTATTATTAGTATGTGTTTTGTGCAGGTATGTTCTGCAGCATGTGGAGGGTTGAAGACAACCTTGTGGAGTAGGTTCTCTCCTTCCACCTGTACATGGCTTCCAGAGATTCTACTCAGGTCATTAGTCTTGCATGGCAATCACTTTACTTGCTGGGCCTCTCCCTGGCCCCCATTGTGCAGATCTTGAGCCTCCGTGATCATGCAGGCTAATTCCTACATATGTATTTATACACATGGACAGTCTCTGAATTTTGAGGATTAGGCCTGTAACTATTTGACCTTAAGATGCCTTTATCAGAGCTGGAGAGATGACTCAGGTTAAGAGCACTGGCTGTTCTTCCAGAGGTCCTGAGTTCAACTCCCAGCAACCACATGGTGGCTCACCACCGTCTAGAATGAGATCTGGTGCCCTTTTCTGGCATGCAGGCAAGCATGCAGGCAGAGCACTGTAATACATAATACGTAAATCAATGTCTTTATCAGGATGTAACTACCATTGTGTTCTGTGGAAGGCAACTGAAAAGGAGCTGCGGCAAGAATGAGTCTCTGGCTGGGATGTAGCTCAGGGGTAGAGCGCTTGACTAGCATGTGGAAGGCCTTGAGTCAGATCCACAGCTTTGTGTGTGTGGGTGTGGGACAGGGATGGAGTTGCGGTAGGGATGGGTCCTAGCCTTCCAATCTCCCAGTGCTTTCCCTCTGAGATAGCTCTTAGAGTCTTTTGCTGAGCACTTAAGTTCTTGAAGGGAGGGCTGCACCCAGGGTATGTAAATCAGAATCTCTGGGGTGGGGGTCTGGCAATGGTAGTCTGTTAAGTTCTCCAGTGCATAAAAATAGTTTAGAATCAGCCCAGGTTGTCCTGATGCCTGGCCCTGTCCACAGTGCCTGCATCAGTAGATTTGGGGTGGGGCCAAAGAATTTGCATTTCTGACATGGTCTCAGGTGCTACCGATGTTTGGGGTCTTGGGGTCTCACCTTGAGAAGCTCTGTCCAGGAGGATCAGTACTGAGGAGCAGAATCCAGGTCCCTGAATTGGACTCCTTGAACTGAGGAAAACTAGATAGAACGTACCAGATAGATGTACATCAAAGGATTAGCTGAAAGAGTTACTTTGCATAGAAGCCCAAGTTCAAATTTTAGGGCTCTGATGTGTTTTGTAGTGTTACACAGTGTTTTTATTTCATTATTATTATTATCATTATCATTATTATTATTATAATTATTATTTTTCAAAGCAGGATTTCTCTGTGTAGCTTTGGAGCCTGTCCTAGAACTCACTCTGTAGATCAGGCTGGCTTCCAACTCACAGAGGTCAGTCTGCCTCTGCCTCCCATGCACTACCACTGCCCAGCTACACAATGTCTTCTTTAAAACTCACTTTCTGTAAGTTCGAGGCTAGCCTGGTCTACAGAGTGAGTTCCAGGACAGCCTGGTCTATAGAGTGAGCTCCAGGACATGATCCAAACCTACACAGAAAAATCCTGTTTCAAAAAACAAACAAACAAACAAACTTTTTTAATTGTGTGTACACTTGAATCCAGGGAATTGCACTCAGGTTGCCAGGGTAAAGCTGCCTTTACCCACTGAGCCATCTTGCCAGTTCCACACAATGCTTTCTTGTAGTGATATTTCATTTGTATTTTAACAAATAAAGCTTGTCTGAAGATCAGGAAGTAAAACAGCTCCACTGGTCAGCCTTACAGATCAGGCAGTGGTGACACACACCTTTAATCCCAATAGTCACACTAGTTGCCATAGAAATTGGGTGGTGCATGCCTTTAATCCCAGTGGTGCACATCTTTAATCCCAGCCCTAGAGAAGAATATAAAATGGGAGGAAATAGCTTTCAGACAGTCTCATTCTGAGATTCCTGGAGGCAGGATCGCCATTTCAGACTGAGGTAGAGGTAAGAGCCAGTGACTGGCTATTTTGCTTTTCTGACCTTCAGGTTGAACCCCAATTTTTATCTCTCAGTTTTTATTAATCATGCTACATTTTCTATTAAAAATTAGTTAATATTTTAAAATCGGAGAGATTTATACATAGGTCTGGAGATGTAGCTTAGTTGGCAGAGTGCCTATATAGTCTGCTAGAAATCCTAGCTTTTATCCCTAGCCCTGCATAAAACAGATGTATTGGTATATTCCTCTAATACCAGCACTTGGGAGGTAAAGTTAGGAGGTTCAGGAGTTCAAAGTCAACCATGGCTACAAAGCAAGTTCGAGGCCACCCTGGCCTACGGTGTCTCAATATCAATCAATCAATCAATAAAAATACACCTAAACAAAAGCCTATGTCCCAGTAAATCTTCCAAATGAAGGTTGTGATATCAGTTAGTAAAAGCTATCTAATGAACTAGTAAAATAGTAAAAAGTAGTATACTCTTGATATCAGCTATCAAGTTGTGTGGTCATTTGTTATGCAGCAATAGCTAGCTGATATAATTAGCAGACTCCTCATTAACTACAATTTTTATGGCAAAAGCCTGGGCTCTGGCAACCTTGGCAGGCTATGGTCAAGTCATTGGTAATGAGGGGGCACAGCCCAGTACTGCTACCAAAAGTCAGAGGAATTCCTCCCTTAGTGACCTCCAATAAACAAAGTCAAATTCTTGACTATGTTGCGGAAAGAATGTCAGGATGAGTTAGCCTGAAGCTGAGTTAGTGAGTTTATTAGGTAGAAATGATAAATATATGCTTCAGGTTTAAAGAGAGTGAGACACTTAAGGGCAATGGACATTTACAAGAAATAGGTGTGAGCTATGTGTCTTTACAGTGATACTGTTTGTATAATTTGATGGTTTTCTAAGTTACATTATTTAAAAGATGTAATTTAAAAAATGATTCAGTTTTATTATTTTAGAATTATACGTTTAAGTTCGTGTCTATGTGACATGTCTGTGTAAGTTTGTGTCTGTGTATATATAGGTCTGTGTCTGTAGGTGCTGGTGCACACAGAGCTCAGAAGAGGGCGTCAGATCCCTAGAGCTGGAGTTACAGGTGGTTTGAACTGCTAGGTGTGGATGCTGGGAACTGAACTCCGGTCCTTTCTTAACCTAGAGCTATCTCTCTAGCTCTTTGAAGGATGTAGTTTATAACAAGGCTTAAATATCAAACAGAGTTTAAAAATTAGGTCAAAATACTAGAGGCGATTTACTTATTTCTCTTAAAGAATTTTCCTAAGGAAATGAAATGATAAGGTGTTTTTGTGAGGTATCTGTTCGGACTTACAGACAAGGGAGAATGCTAAACCAGGTAAACTCACAGCCACAAGCATTAAGCCAACACTGCTGTTCTCACTGAGTTTATTGGATTTATGGGAATATGAGTAACCCCAAAATAGCTTCTTTCAGGAGTGTAGGTGACTCCCAAATAGCTTCTTCAATGAAATGACCCATCCTAACATGAATAATGAGCCCCAAAAGCTGTGTAGATGGAGTCCTCCTCCAGTTAATTTTGTACTTTGTGTGTATTCTTACTTCTCAGGAGAATTCATGCAGAGCGGGAGAGGGGCAGAAATATATATAGCAGGTAGCTGTGGTTCCTAGGGAAGGAGTGCCTGGAATCTCAGTGGAGTGGCCCAGCTGCTCCCATCTTGATGGTGAAGTCCAGCCTTCTACAACAGTTACCTCCCAGTGGCAGGTAAATCACAGTCTGACCTTATCTTGGTGGACACTGGATGAGAAACATTAAAGCCTCTCTCTCTCTCTCCTTCCCTCCCTCCCTCCCTCCCTCTCTTTCTTCTTTCTTTCTTTCTTTCCCTTCTTTCTGTCCTTCCTTCCTTCCTTCCTTATTTTATTTTATTTTTGATTTTTGAGACAGGGTTTCTCTGTGTAACAGTCCTGGCTGTCCTAGAACTCACTCTGTAGACCAGGTTGGCCTCAAACTTACAGAGCTCTACCTGCCTCTGCCTCCCAAGTGCTGGAATTAATCCCAAATTCTGGGATTAAAGGCATGTGCCACCACACCTAATGTTTTTTTTCTTTTTTAAAAACTCACATTTATTCATTTTATTTTGCATGTGAGTTTGTGGCCTTCATGTATGTTTGTTCACCATGGGCATGCTTGGTTTCTACAGAGATCAGAAGAGGACATTGGACCCCTTGGAACTGGAGTGATATGTGGTATGAACCACCATGTGGGTACTGAGAATTGAACCTGGGTCCTCTGCAGGAGCAATAGGTAATGTTAACCACTAAGCTGTCTCTCCAGTCCCTCAAAGCATTTTCTGTACCCATTACCCCAATGACCTTGTCAGGTCAGGTAGAATTACATTCCCGTGGTGCAGATGAATAGTCTAAGCTTCAGAGAGCTGAGCCACCCTCTAGAGCCACACATAACAGAGGAGGACAAGTACCCTCACTCCTCACTTAGTCTAGGACTTCCTCCCTTTCATCTGGCAGCCAACTGTTAGTCTTCCTGGGTAGTGAGACCTGGTGGGCACCAAAGCCCAAATCTGCAAATCAATAAGCAAGATGTTTTCAAGAAGGGGGGGCCCTTAGGCAGGGGAGATGGCTCAGCAGTAAAGTTATTTACTACAGAAGCCTGACAACCTGAGTTTGTTCCCACCAACTCCACAGAGTTGACCTCTGACCTCCACACATGTGCCCACATAAACACCATGCCCCCGTGTAATAAACAAATGAAATTTAAAAGAAATAGGGTGGCTGTGAGATGGCTCTGTAAAAGTAAAAAGGTAAAAATCTTTGCTGCTAAACTGGAAGACCTGAGAGTTTGATCTCTGGGACCCACAATGTGGAACTGACTTCCATGGCTTCCATGGCTTGTCCTCTGACCTCCACATACATACAGTGGCATGTGCTTGCTCACACATGCTCACATATGTATACATATATATATATATACACACACACGCATATATACACACATATGTATATATCTCTGTGTATGTGTACACACACATATAAAACAAAAAGCTTAAAAAGAAGGGGAACTCTATGTCCAGTGTTTCTCTTTGAGAATATTGCTCGCCATGTCTGACGTCTAGCACGTAGGTCTTAATGAGCCAGTACTACACTGTTATTATCCTCTATTTCTAGAGCATCCCATGACGCTGTGCTTCTTCCCTGGCCTGGGTTATGTAATCTCTGATATACCATCTGATATGTTGTCTGTAGCTTTATCCTAGAACTCACAACACCATCTTCCTTTTCTTCTGTGTCTCTCCATTCCTTAACTGTTTTATTTCAGGGTTCATGGATTACCTTTTTCTTTCCAGGTTTCAGTCTAGGATCTGGCTGAGTAAATGCTAGTTAAATAGAAATGAAATTGAGTGATATAGTTGCAAGACACATTCAATTACATTAACGTTTTCTTTTAACTCTTATTTCACAGTAATTATAGACTCCCTGGACATTGCAAAATCTAAACAACACACACATTCTGATTTGATCCCTACAGTGAAAATGTTGAGAAGCAAGTGTTATCATAAATCTCAATATCTTCATATTTAAATGAGTTCCTGAGACTTTCTTTCCGTCTGGAGATGCTGAGGTAGTGTCTGCCATTTTCCATCCAACGGCTGATTGTTGTTTCTGTAGTGCTGGGGGTGGAGCCCAGGGTCCTGCATCCTGTGCAAGGATTCTACTATGGACCACAGCTCCAGCCCCTAACAAGCAGCTGGTGGGGATTTGCTTTTCTTTATTACTTTTGCCATGTGTTCTCTTAATGACAGAGCCCCAATTTTAGGCTAAGGTCTGGCAGGTAGTAGACATTCAGTAATTGTTGTTTTAAATTGAATTTCTACTTTAGTATCATATATATATATATCTTTAACATCATGTGTGTGTGTGTAAACACACACACATATACATATGACTTCTCTCGGGAAATGTTTGAAAATGTCATTTGGAAGTTATGTATGGGCTGACAAGATGGCTCAGCAGGAAAAGATGCCTGCTGTGCAAGCTTGGTGACCTGAGTTCGATTCCCAGAACCCATGTAATGGTGTAAGGCGAAAACTGACTTTACAAAGTTGTCCTTTGATCTCCACATGTGTCCCTTCCTCCAACTAACAATAAATAATAAATATCTTTAAAAGTTGTCTATGAGTGGGTGTGCTCAGTGGCAGAGTCCTTGCCTTGTGTGCAGAATGCTCTGAGTTCCATCAGATATCCCTAAAAAAACAGAAACAAAACCCTAGCAGTTACCTAGGATTCAAATCTACTGCACTTCTCTGACTGGTGACCAAATCTACCCTCATTCTTTGATCAAAACGTATGTGGAGCAGGGTGCGAAAGAGGCAGAGACACAGGGACACAGGATTCAGAAAAAAGGAAGCCGTGAGAAATTGCTGCATAACATGACCCTGCCTGAGAGTTCTTCCTTTGTGCACCACCAGAGGGATGCGGGGTGCCCTGTGGGGAGCAGCTTTGCTCTTGGGGTAGCAGGCAAGGCAGAAAGGAGGGGACTGAGAGTCAAGAAGAGGACCAACCAGAGGCACCAGGTGATCGAAACCAGCAAAGGAAGGAGGTCTAGAAGGAAAGGCCCAGTGGCTGTTGGGTTGGAGACAGGAGAGACTGCTGTGAGGAACCCAGTGACAGCCTCAGGAATCGGCATCCAAAGCCACCGCCACAACATTCCGAAATTGGTGGCTTTATCAACATTTGGGTTCCTCCTTTATAAAAGCGGGAAAGTTGTTTTTGTTTAAGTTACTGATGGTTTTATTTTTAGGGCTATGATGACTGACAGGAGCATATGCGCAGGTGTTTTATAAACTGACTGTAGATAACACACACATACGCACACATACACACAATACACACACATACACACACACACACCAGTAAGAAAGAGTATTCTTTCTTACTGCTGTGATTCTTGATTTTGAGAGTGAACTACCCATATGGAAGAAGCATCTTCTGGAATGAGTGGTGGGTTCTGAATTCTGTTTAGGGAGAACAGGATTTCCTGGTTTAGAGCCTTGCATATGTGATAAGAATGACAGCTCCCGTAACAATCTGTCACATGCTTCTTGCAGCAAGTTCTTCTTGCTTGGAGTGTGTTGTTAAAGAGACATTTAATTGTAGGTAAATGATCCTTGCCTTCTGTTGTAATTGAAACTTGATCTGTTACAGTTATATATAAAAACCAGTAAATCTTGAGGGGCAGGAACCCAATGTGATGTAAAGACAGAGGAAAAAATGGTTTTATCACGTGCTTCTCTATACAAACAGTTTGCTTCCAAGCAGAAAGAGCTCTTTTGACACAATTTGTTTCTCATCCTCTCCTCTTTTTCACCAGAATCTGTTTAGTTGCAGATTGTTCTGTTTAGAGAGAGTATTTGGAAGGGAGTGTGAGACTACGTTCAGTCTCTGGGCATGGAATTTGGTCTAGATCTGTGCATGAGAACCACAGGCATTCCAGTGACTTGACAGCTTGCTCACTCATAAATCCTAGTTGTATTAGATAGATAATGCTGCATAATAGATCCATTCCCCATCAACTGGCCCCAGTCAACAATCACTAGTCAGTGCTGCAGATACAGCCTGAGAAGCCACTTCATTGTGTGGACACCATCCTGTAGTATACCTGCACAAACTATTTCCCTGGGTCATCATCATCTGTGGGCTGTTGCTAGTTGAGACATCATCAGGTGGTGCATGATTACAGTACTTTCCATTCTTTTGTGGGTCCTCTGGATAGATTTTTCTGCTGATTTTGCCTGGACCCATGGCTGCATTCACTTGGAAGGTCGGTAAGGGGGCTGGGTTCATTCTGGCTACAAAGATAGCCCAGCTTCTGCCTCTGTGCAGTCTTTCCTTTGGGGCTTTGCCACGTAGTGGTGGTCTTGGGTTTTCAAGATAGAATTCTACCTTGACAGGTTCCCTGGTGTTTGTATCATGTCACCCCTCCCATAACCTGTCTGTCAAAGCAGCTCTCAAGGCCAATTCAGATTTGAGGAATGGGAAATCTGCTTCTTGAAAAAAGGAGCCCTGGGAGCTGGAGAGATGGCTCAAACCACCCGGACCTCAGAGCCAAGGGATCTGACTCCCTTTTCTGGCCTCTGTAGATACCAGGCACATACATTGTACACATACATACATTTAGGCAAGCATTGATATACATAAAATAAAAACAATAAATAAGGTTGTAAGAAAAAAATGATGAGGAGGAGATGTCCGAAAGGATTGTGGTCAGTTTGTTTAATCTACCACATAGCCAGGTACCTAAGAGAGAATTGTTATTAGGAAATACGGGGCTGAGGAAAGTGACCATCCTGAGTTTTGAGTCTTAAATAACTGCCACCTTTGTCAGTCACCCTTAAAATGGATACCACAGTTAACTTTGATGGCAGCCAGGTGTATTTGTGCATATCTGTACAGTTGTATGCCTCAGTCAATCCATATGATCTCAAGCCTCATTTCTTCATCTTTAAAATGGGCTCAGCAATAGCATTTCTCATATTGCGAAGACTAAACCCATCATGTGTGGAAAGTGCTTTGCACAGTATCTGACACACAGTAGGCATTCAGATGAATAATGAATTTTCTCTTTTTTATTATTTTTTATTGAGCTCTACATTTTTCTCTGCTCCCCTCCCTGCCTCTCCCCTCCCCCCTTCAACCCTCTCCCAAGGTCCCCATGCTCCCCATTTACTCAAGAGATCTTGTCTTTTTCTACTACCCATAGATTAGATTTATGTGAATCTCTCTTAGGTCTTCATTGTTGTCTAAGTTCGCTGGGATTGTGATTTGTGGGCTGGTTTTCTTTGCTTTATGTTATCACTTAGGAGTGAGTACATGTGATAATTATCTTTCTGGGTCTGGGTGACTTCACTCAATATGATGTTTTCTAGCTCCATCCATTTGCCTGTAAATTTCAAGCTGTCATTAATTTTTTCTGCTGTGTAGTACTCCACTGTGTAAATATACCACATTTTCCTTAACCATTCTTCAGTCCAGGGGCATTTAGATTGTTTCCAGGTTCTGGCTATGACAAACAAAGCTGCTATGA
>LOJH01015171.1:0-23306 GCA_001685095.1 Ellobius talpinus | reverse complement strand
CCCAGCACCCATATGGCAGCTCACAACTGTCTGTAACTCCAGTTCCAGGGCATCTACCACTTTCACACCAATACACATAAAATAAAGTTAAATTATTTTTTAAAAAGAATAAATATATGAATTCTCTACAGTGTGGTGCTGTCATATAGACAGGTTTTTTTCCTTCTCTCTGCTGCTTTATTTCTTCTTTCAAAAAGGAATGCAATGATTTCTACCCCAGTTTTGCAAAAATAATGAACAATGCTAAGGATGCGAACAACTCACATGCAAACCTGGGGGTGGGAGCTGGAAGGAAAGGGGGGCTGCTTCCACTTCACTATAGGAAAATGGAGGGGGGAGGGAGGGCGTCAAGTCTAAAAATCAGTTCCTGGGGAGAAAAGAGGTGAGACTGGCCTTAGGATACCAATGTGTGCACTGTCAAGTGTGCAGTGGGAGGAAAGTAGTCACCCCCACAATTGTACGAAAGTGGGACTGTAGAAGGGGGCCCCCCCGGCGCTTCTCAGGCAGCCTAGCCCGCAGAAAGGGGCTGCAGCGCCTGGGAGAGCCCGGTGACCGGGAAGGACCAGAGTCGCGCCCAGCGCTGCTGTCTTTTGTTCCTTTTGTTCAGGCCGGAGGTGGGTGTTTGTCCCACTGCTTTTTGTGCAGGCTCCTTGCACTTGCCCTCCTGCGCCACCACCACCACCGAAGGGCAGGAGCAAGGGCCCAGTGAGGAGGCGGCCGGGAGCACGCGGTAGAGGGAGGGCTAAGTTTGAATTCTTGCCCAGAGGACTTTACAGTCTTAACTATCCTAAGAGAGATTTGATAGAACATTCTACTTTTTAACAGAAATATTTCCTTGGGAACCAAGACTTTAAATAAAAATAATTTTATTTTTGAGTCAGCTATGGTGGCTCATGCCTGTAATCCTGGCACTTGGAAGATTGAGGCAGGAGTTTGAAACCAGCCTGGACTACACAGAAAGTTCAGGACAGTTTGTCTCCAAACAAACAAAACAATGTTGATTCTATCTTGAATAATTTTTTTCAACTTTGCTAAAATGTTGAAGATCCTAGGCTTTTCTGTTTACCTTAGAACATAAACATGAGAGCCATGGGTGATGATCAGAGAAAGGCAGCCTGTTCAGTGAGAAGCCCCGCATACCCCTTTGCCCTCTGGCATGCGTGCTGCAGACTGAAGGAGAACTAAATGTACTCTTCCTAATCTACCAGTGCTGGAGCGCTGACCAGCTTCCTCAGCGGATGCCCAGTGTGGCTCAGCAGTGCACAAAAGCACAAGACTGATAAATATCACATCTATTCCCGTGTTCCCACATTATTCGTTTAACCCTAGGGTCATTTATTAGGATAAATAAATTAGATAACTAAGGTGACTAATGATTTGTATTAGTTTTGCTCTGGCTTAATTAGGTAGATTCAGTTCACTTACCCTCTGGGGGCATTTAGTGTCTTAATAACAAATGTTTGAAACTGATCTGACCAATCCCTAAGTTGTGTTTTCCTCAGGAGACATCATGGTGAGTTTTACTACTGAAAGAATAATATTTTTTTTGCTGGGCGGTGGTGGTGCATGCCTTTAATCTTAGTACTTGAGAGGCAATGGTAGGTGGATCTCTGTGAGTTTGAAACCAACCTGGTCTGCAGAGTAAGATCCAGGACTGGTTCCATAGCTACTGAGAAACCCTTTCTCGAAAAACCAATACTAATACTAATACTAATACTACTAATAATATAATATTTTTATTAGTCATTTAGATTAAAATTATCAGTTGTTAAAATCAAATGAAATTGAATGTCCAAATCCACAAATTCTGGTACTTATGTAGACATTCTTATGCTAATTCAACTGTGATCCTGGTAAGATGGTTTTCATAACTTTATATAAAAAAATAAACATGCAGAAAAGTCAGTATAGACACAGTGGAATTCAACTTTTAGGAGCTGTAAATGTCTTTGTCTGGGCCGTTGGGATGGACATGGCTGCATTATTGTCTTATGGTAGACAGCTGAGTCAGTTGCTTCTTCACTGGCTTGATAGCTCCCTGGGGGATGATTTGATCTGCTCAGTATTTTGTCCTGTTACAGTATTAATATTTGCATTCTTTTTATGGAGAAAGATAGAAGTAGAAAAAAGGTATGTTGGCTCATGACTATAATCTGAGCACTCATGGGTGAAATGATCTTCAGTTGAAGGCTAACTAGGGCTACCTCATGTATCCCAGCAAAACAGTGAAACCATGTTTCAACAAAACAAATACATAAAAGAACAATAAAACCCAAGTTGTGTCAGTCAAAACACTTGTTTAATCCTAGCACTTAAGAGGTTGAGGATGGAGGAGTAGAAGTTCTAGGTCAGTCTGGACAACATGAGACCCTGACTCAAAAAAGAAAAAGGAAGACCTTTAGTGCTTATCTGTTCATTTGTTTGTGGTCTTGGAGCCCAAGCCCAGATCCTTGCACATGCTTGCTTTTAAATGCTCTGCCACTGACCTACATCCCCAGCCTTTCTTTTTATCTCTGAATCCATTCATGACATTTTAAATATACAGAATAGTTGAGTTATCTGAGAAGCATGGTGTCAACTACAGTGCAGTCCATTAAGTGGGGACCGTATATGTTGCTGAAGTTTAGGTAATAAAGTGCTTACTAGTAACTACATTTTTTATTTAGTTTATTTTTTTGAAATGTCACTTGAATATGTCTAAAAAATTTATTTTACAATAATAGAATCAAATGCTTAAAATTGCAGACACAAATATCACAATAAAGTTTAAGTAAGCTTTTTGTATGTAGTAAAATACTTAGCAGAGTAACCAAAACTACCTTATTTAAATGGACAGTTCAAAGTGTTGATTACATTCAGTAATACTGAGCAAGCATCACTGTATCTGTTTACAAAACTTTTCTGTCACCAATAAAGAGTAACTACCACCTCCCTTCTCCAAATGGTAGCCTCTAGTTTCTCTGTTATCGTGAACTGTACTATATATTTCATATAAGTGGAATCAGACAATAGAGACAGTATTGGTCCTTTTTGTGTCTGGTTTAGCATCCATCAGAACTTCATTCCTTTTAATTACATACACATCTTTTGGTATCACACACACCTACTCTAAGTATTTATCTGCTGGCTCTTGGCTACCTGAATAATGCTGATATCAACATTTACACACAAATATCTAAGTCCTACTCCATTCTTATAACTATAGATCTAGATGCCTTGGGAAAAGGTAAATTTGTGTGTGTGTGTATGTGTGTGTGTGTGTGCGTGCGCACATGTGTGTGCTTTCTTGAATGTGGAATTAAGAACTGAAAGCTAGACACATGCTCTGCCACTGACCTATACCCAAGTGAAAAGATAAGTTTTTATATAAAACTAAACACAGCCAGCAGTGGTGGCATACACCTTTAATTCCAGTACTTGGGAGGCAGAGGCAGGTGGATCTCTTGAGTTTGCGGCCAGCCTGGTGTACAGAGTGCATTTAATAACAGCCAGGAATACAAAGAGAAACCTTGTCTTGAAAAAATGAAAATAAAAAAAACCAAAACCTAAACCCAGAGAAATTCTGGTTTTAAAAGGATACAGTAGGCTAAATCAAGAGTTAAGAGACTGAGTAAAGGGATGACAACAATAAGAATGCTCCAAATTAGCCAAAGAATAATAGTTTAGTAGAAAAGCATAATAAGTTAATAGGCAATTGAGAGAATAGGTTATTCACATAACTAATAAGCAAATAAAGAAATCTTCCTGAGTATGTACTCAGAAAACTCATGTTCCTGCCTTCCAGGGAACCTGCACAGAGATGTCTACTACGGCTCTGTTTGTAGGTCAGCCCACTAATGGGGAAATCCTTTGTAACGTTAGACAGTAGTTAATAATAGCACTTACCCAGATGTATACACAGCAGCGTGAAAATGAGTTAAAATCATAGTTTACTCTGTCAGTTTTTGCCAGGTCTGGTGGCTCGGGCCTATAATCATCGTTATTTGGGAAGCGGAAGCAGGGCGACAGCAAGTTCAAGGCTAGCCTGGGCTCCAGAATGAGTTCAAGGCTGGCCTATGCCAGTTAATGAAACCCTGTATCAAAAGAAAGTGAAGATACTGTATCCATGAGACTGCTTAGTCTGCTTGCCAAGCATGCAGGAGTCTCTGGTTTTAATCCCACCCCAGTACTCAAGCAAAAAATAAAAGAGTTTTTAGTTATAAAGATACTATTAGGTAAATTTTAAGAAGAATTTTTTTTTTCTTGTTCAGGGGGATGGGAGTGGCATTTCAAGTCATGGTTTCTCTGTGTAGCCTTGGCTGTCCTGGAGCTCTCTCTGTATACCAGGCTGGCCTCGAATTTAGAAATCTGCCTGCTTCTGCCTCCCAAGTACTGGGATTAAAGATGTGTGTCACTACCGTCTGGCTGGCAGAATTTTTTTAAACGTTTATTTTTATTTTATGTATGTGAGAGTTTTGCTTTCATGCATGTCTTTGTACCGATGCATTCCTGGTGCACACAGAGGCCAGGATTGTGGGTGTTGGATCCCCTCAAATTGAAGTTACAGATAGTTGTAAGCCACTATGTGGGTGCTACAGAGCAGCCTCTGCTTTTAGCTGCTAAGCCATCCCTCCTGCCCCACTGTTAGGTAAATTTAAAGTAGATATTTATTCAAAGAATGCCACATTTCTAAGAATAAGTACAGATCCAAATCACATGGCAGCTCAGTGTGCCTATTGTGTGTGTAGTTACCTGTGAATGGGAGAGTGGGTGGAGGGTAGGTATGTTGCATAGGGGGAGTTATCTTGGTGTACTGTGTGGACCCTAATCCAGTGTGATAATTGGCCCGAGAATGACAGTTGACTCCAGAAGCTTGAAGCTTCTGTCTTCCCGAACTGTAAATGTCTGCTACCCTACAAAATGGGTTACAACAGCTTTAGGAAACTGCTGGGTTTAAATCCCATGGCTGTAGGGCTTTATAATAAGGAGACAATATGTGCATGTGTGGAGGCACATGGCATGGCATACATGTAGAGGTCAGTGGACAACTCTGTGGAATTGGATCTCTCCTTCCATCATGGGCTCCAAGAATTGAACGCAGGCTTTCTAGCTAGGCAACAAACACCTTTATTCTCTGTCACATCTCATTGACCCCAAAACTGCTTCTTAGAGTATGTTGGCCCTTTTGATCACCAGCTTGTATGACAAGGATCTTTGAAGAACTAACAAATACTTAAGGGTGCCAGGCAGTGGTGGTACACACCTTTAATCCCAGCATTTGGGTGGCAGAGACTGGTGATCTCTGTGAGTTTGAGGTCAGCCTGACCAATAGCCAAGCCCACACAGAGAAACTCTGTCTCAAAAACCAAAACCAAAAGAAAAATAAATTTAAAAAATTAAAAAAGATAAATAGCTTAAGGGAAAATTAATGCTGTAATATGATTGCTACATTATATTCAAAATTGAGCTACATTCTTGTAAACTATAGTGAGTGCTGTCTTCAGTACAGGAAAGGGGAAGGCAACCAACACACCAACCCAAAGCATTTTCTGCAAGTTAGTGACTAACATATTGTAAAACATCTGCTTAAAATGAGCTTGCAGATGGGCTTGTTAGAAATGCATGCTGTTGAGAAGTCACACAATCATGGATCACCTCCTTTCTAACATTTGTATATTTTTCTTCAATGAGTAAACAGTTATCAGGAAAGATAGTACAAGGAAAAGATAATAGAACAAAAGGCTCAGTTCCAGTCTGATCACATACTCTGACATGTTTTTACAGTGGTATTTGGCCTCTTTCCACTAGTTGAGCTTCACTTCTTTGTTTTCTTAATAAAGTCATAGAATGTCTTCTAATTACCCATTTTTCTCTTAGCTTAATGTTCCTAGTAATTCTTCATGACCCTAGCTACAAAAAAGTCACAGATGCATTAATTTTTACTAAATTTATACATAGCATCCATAAATGTCAGACAAGTTAATTTACTCTTTAGGAATTAAGTCAACATGCATAGCAGCAGCTGCCATGGTGTCTGGCTATGTAAGAATTAGTTGAATCCACACTGAGGAAGCTCCCTGTTGGCAAAGATGGTATCTTAGTCGCTGTTACATGCAGAATGTCTGGAGCCTTCCTGTAATAGAGAAGGAATTAAGTGTTTGTTGAGTTGTTTTTGTTTTTATGAGATGGGTTCTCATTTATGTAGCCCTGGCTGGCCTCAAGATCTTGTGTTCAAGCAATTCAATTCCTGTGCTTCCCTGCCTCACACCCCAACCCCAGATATCTGGGACTTATAGCTGCATACTATTGCTTTCAGCCTTTTTAGGTTTTGAGGTTTAATGAACTTTATTTATTTCTTAAAACTAGAGTCCTTTTTTGTTTTTATCTTTTAGATTTATTCTATTTTATGAGTGTGAGTGTTTTCCCTGCACATATGTTTGTGTACCACATGAGTGCCTGGTGCTCTCTAAGGTTAGAAGAGGGTGTCAGATCCCTGGGAACGGAGCTGTGAATGGTTTGAACTAGGTGTAAGTCCCAAAGCCAGGTCCTCTGCCTGAGCGGCAACTGCTTGTAACTGCTGTGCCATCTCTGCAGACCCTGTTTGTTTATTTTTGTGAGAGAGTCTTTCTGTGTAGATCTGGCTGGCCTTGCGCTGTTGGAATCCCCTTTCTGTGTTCTTCTCCAGGAGTACAGGTTCACATCTCAGCAGCCAGCTCTGCCATCACTTAAATGAGAAGTGCTAATGAGAGCTTTCTTTAGTTGTGTAACCCTTAGAAGAGTAATTTTAAGTCTGTACCCTCTGTATATTTTTAAATTGACATTTAAATGTTCCATCATAAATTTGAATAGCTGCATAGGATGTCAATTCAAATATTGTCATGTTTAAATAAAACTGTTACATCAATTTTTAAATGTACCCAACAGACTATAAATACCACAAATTTTAAATGTCAGTTATTTTATAAAGAAAGGAATATACTCTTCACAAACTATAATAATTTTTTTACTTAAAATATGAAATGCTTTTATGTAAAGGTTCTGGAAAAACAAGATAATTGTAACTGGCATTCAGGGTGACACAACCTTTATTGGTAGACATGCATACTGGGTGTTTGGAATGAACCCATCCCAGCACACTGTGGACCCCAAACATTTTGCCAGACTGTTGTATTTCTTCCCAAATGAAATCTTTCCCACCCCCCAAGATCAATAAATTCTAATAATCTATCAGAAATGTTCTTTAAATACCCCTTTAAACATCTTAGAAACAACCAACCCTGACATACTGACAGAAACTTAGGAAACTATTTTCCATGCAGTTAATTACCACAAAGCACTGCATTGTGTGAGGTCCCTTGGTAGCCCATCTTTTTATTCTAACAGTCTAATCTGAAGTTGCATATACAGGCTCCTCAACTGGAGCTACTCCCATGATGTGGGAATGCTGGCTCTCATTCCTTCATCTGTAAAATGGGTAATAGCACCCTTAGAGTCTTGAGACTTAAAAGTGCATAAAGCAACTGCCACACCGCCCTGTGCCATCATGCCTGTCCTTATGTGCCAATGCTGTGGCAGTGCATGGACATCTGGTCACTACATGTAAGTCCTTTTTGCATGTCTCATTGGAACTGTGGAGAATCCTGATGTAAGCAGCGAAAATATTAGGGCATACCGACCTTACTGGCTTCTGTCAGTAGTTTTCACCCTGTGTTTGGAACTGAGGAAGCTGCTCATTGGGACTTTAGAGATAAACTCCAATGGCATAAAGTCAGCCCAGAGCAGGGATTTGGCAGCTGCAGTTGAGGCCCAAGGTATAAGATAGTGGCACATTGGCCCAGCAACCTCCAAGGAACCAAAAATCCTCAGTGGTTTTTATACTTAGAGACAGTTGCTTTTGCAAGTTTTGGGGTAGGCTTTGATTGTAGCTTTGGCTACTGCTTGGAGAAATGACCACATTGAGAGGGGACACAGGACAGAAAAAATAGTGTAACGTGTCTGCTAAAGCATGGTGTCAGTCAGATAAGTGTTATAGAGCATTGATATCTATTAAACTTCCTTGGCCCCACATACAACTTGGTAAATTCTTGTCTACCACTGTTAAGGCTACAGGGTTTTTGTTTATGTATGGAGGGTTATGCCATATGACCTCTACACATGTAGAGGTCAGAGGACAGTTGCTGGAATTGTTCTGCTCCTTCCACCATGTAGGCTCCAGAGATCAAGCTAAGGTCAGCAGGCTTGGTGTGAGAAAGCTCTTCTATGCTTGCTGAGCCATCTCACTGGCTGCATGTGTAGATTTCTGTCTTAAATGATATTATAGAAGCCTTGTTAACTGTACAGGTGTGGTTAACAGTGGACAAGATGATTGTAGTGAACATGTGTGGGGTTTTTATAAATATATTTTTAAATCTATAACTTTATGTGTATTGAGTGTTTTGTCTCCATGCATGTCTGTGTACCATGTATATGCAGTGTCCATGCCAGAAGAGGTCATCAGATCCCTTGGTACTAGAGTTACAGATGGTTGGGAGCCACAGTGCGGGTGTTGGGAGCCAAACCTGGGTCTTCTGCAAGAGCAGGCAGTGTTCTTAACCACGGAGCCATCTCTCCAGCTCCAGCTGTGTGTCTTCGCTCAACCTCTTCCTTTTGCATTCTAAGTAGTTGTAGTTAATTATACTGCCATCTCCTTCTGGGAGTCTGGACTGGGCAGTCATACTAGATTCTATTTCCTTGGATGTGGTAATTATCTAGCCATAGTTATAAGCCACAAACAGGTCAGTGAAAGGCCCTCCCTGGAACTGGTGTGTAGATAGTGGGGGAGAGAAGTATATTGGAGAAGTCTTTGGGAATGCATGATTCTGGCATTGGTGGCCTGCAGGGAGAACGAAAGCAGAGCATAGAGCGGGGAGGCCAGAGTAAGGGCACAGAATGCAGACTGGAACCCAGTTCTTCTGACCCCTTTTTATCCTGGGAGCTCTCTGGGTCTCTTTCCCCTTTGCCTACTTTGTTTTTTCTTAGACTTGATTTTTTTTGTGGCTACTGAAATAATTTTATTGCCTACTAATAAAAGTAAGCTCATATCTTTTGTAAAGTAAAAGGGCTAACTTTAAATTTTCATCTTTTCTAGATTGTTGGACCTTCAGATGGAAGTAGTTACATTATTGACTATTATGGAACCAGACTTACGAGACTCAGCATTACTAATGAAACATTTAGAAAAACACAGTTCTATCCATAAGTGTTTGAGAAGAGGAACAGTAAGTGCATATCAATCTCACCCTAATTCTGTGTTTCTCATGGACTTGTGAGGTGGTGGGACCATAGGAAGATTTCAGAGATCATTTAGTGCTCTAAACCCCCCTACTTCCTGTATCAGCGAATTCAGGTCCACATGTGTGTGTCCCCAGTCCACTGACAGCATTCTTATGCTGCTCAAGCTCTCGCAGTTTCCTGTCAGACTCCTTGTCTACATATAATAAGAGAATAATGTTTTCAGCAGGAAAATATTGTATGGTGGTTACGGTGAGGTATGCTGTACATGTTTCTCCATGAAGTGTTTTCTGTTGTCCATCTCTCTGGGATCAAGATAGTCATTTGTTTCAGTTTTGATTTGGTTTTGAGAAGTGTTTTTTCTCCTCCTCCTCCTCCTTCTCCTCCTTTCCTTTCTCCTTCCCCTTCCTCTTCTTCCAATTTATTCTTTGACAATTTCACACCTGTATATATGTTCTGGTCTGGTCACATTCCCCTCCCCACCCTGTCTTATCAACTTCCCATCTCCACTGATCTGCAGCCCTCCTCCTAACAGGTGAGACACCAACCACTGGGACAGGGGTTATAACCAGTAACTGCACTGCTGAGGACAAAGACTCCCTCATCCCATCAGCCATCAAGTGCCAATAGCTCTCCTGGGAGGAGGCTCTTTTCCCATCAGTGACTAAATGTTGATGGCCTGTTTCTTTTCTTTTTGTTTCAATGCTGGGGATTAAACCCTGTGCCTATCACATGCCAGGCAAGTTCTCCACCACTGAGCTCCATCCCTGTCCTGTTTCTTGTTTTTTCCAGATAGATATCAGTAGAAAGTTTAGAGTGACCTAGAACTTGCCTACATGACCTCAAGCTCCAGGTTCTCTTGTTTGCACCTACCGAATGATAAGATTATAAGTTTGTGCCAACACTCTAATATTAATAGGATTCTTAATTCTTCCCTAAATCCTAAATCTTCCCTTTCTTCTTCCCTAAATCCAAAAGTTGGAACACCCAAACCCTCACTCCCTGTAAGTACTAAAGATTGGCTCTACCCATGAGGTTACTAACTGGTTTCAGTCTTTAGTAGGTCTACCGGCTAGAATGAGAGGTGCTGCAGTCTTCCTGGTTGATATCTTCTACTACAAAGATTTAGTCCATTTAATATGTCAATCTAGTTAATAATTTTCCAGTGCCATCTGGTTGTTCTCAGAAGGACATGGGTAGGTCAGGAAATCTGTTTCCTGATACATTTGATCTCTACAATGGAGAAGTATTGTAAAGCATGTGGGTAGCATGTATGGCACTTTTTACATTAAAAACCACCTTCAACTGTCCATCTACTCTCAGACAGGCTGAAGAAAGGTAGGTGTCCAGACCCTGTCGTAGAACTCCATCTCAGAGACTTGTTCTAGAGGTCAGGAAGTGAAGAGGCATTGTTCTGTGTTATATATAGAATAAATATATTCTATTTATACACCATTGTTGTGGTGTATAAATAGAATATAATGCATAAGTTTGCCTAACAAGTAGATTTTTTCTTATATTGAAATTATTGAGTATATATTGTTATAGGATTGAATAGTGACCATTACAGCAAAATACAAAACTGACTGTCTAAAATGTTTCCAATTTTTCCCTATAGTCTAGACTGGCCTGAAACTTACTGTGTGGCCTAGGCTAGCCTCAAACTCTTCATTCTGCTGTCCAAGCTTCCTGAGGGCTGGGATAACAGGCATAAGCCTCCATACTTGGTTTCAAACCCTTTCTTATAGAGCACACAGTGCTCTCCCAAAGGACTTGAGTTTACTTCCAAGTAGCCAGCCACATGGGTGGTTCACAGCTGCCCATGTCTCCACTCCAGGGTTTCCAATACCGTCTTCTGGACCCTTAGAGAAGCTGCAGTTGCATGGATACCCACACACACAAATACATAATTAAAAATAAAATAATGGTGTACCTGTGGAACATGCTTGCCATGATATCCATGTGGAATGTGCTTGCCATGGTGTACCTGTGGAAGTCTGGTCTCTCCTACCATGTGCATTCTGGAGATTGAACTCACCTCATCCAGCTTGGTGGCCAACACCTTTACCCACTGAGCCATCTCTCCCTCCCACCCCTGTGATCTTTTTTATAGCATATAAAACTACTGTGAGAGTAAGGGGAAAATGTCTTGAGCAGATAAAGTGTTCAAGTGTCCATCCTGACCTAAGAGCACTGCCTAGCATGCCTAAGGCCATATTGCATCCCCAGCTGAAATGGGAAAGAAACAGAAATGTGTCTGTGTAACCTCATGGGAGCATTGTTTAACTTTCTTTTCCTTTTTCATTTTAGGATTTGAGCCTCCTTGATTTCAATAGAGAGTCCCGTATATGTGGAATTCCAGATTTTCCTTTTCCTTAAGTACCACCTTTGGGTGTGGATGATGTTTTGGTGTGTGCTCAATTTTGATTTCTTGATTTAGCTAAAAGTATTATTCCTAGATTTATTTAATAGTCTTTCTCAAAAATCAGTATAATAGTATTTCGTGGGCTTCTGTCTCTATGAGATAGCGACTCTATTTCTCTGTTACTGTTATTGTTTTACTGTACTGTCCTTTACATGTCACTGTTCATTTTTATTTGTGAAAAATAAAAATTATAACTTACTGATATTTTATTACCCTGTTATTAAGAAAACCTTATCAAACAAAACTGTCTTCCACATTGTGATCCTTTGAAGCAGTCAGTTCATGGTTCATACTGGTTGGGGCTGCAGTGTCCTGTGTGTTGGCCCACCTGGGATGCTGCAGCTGTTAGTTCTGTGTTGTGTGATGCCCTGGGAGCTGAGGATCCTCAGTCCAGGGACTGTGAGGCACATGGATACTTGTCTCTGAGATGTGAACTTTGTCTATTTTGCTTGGAGAGTGACACACCAGCCAGGTATGACTACTCCAGCTCACTGCAGTTACAGCTGACACTGGGTGAACAAGGGGCACACCAACTAGATGATTGCTGTCTGCCATCTGTAAACACTGCCAGGCAGGTGCCAGCACACTGGGATCTGAAGGAAGCAGCCCCTGTATGTTAGCACCTGGTTTTCTTACTGTGTAACAGGGGCTTCAGGAAGATGAAAATCAGCTGGGTGGTGGTGGCACATACCTTTAATCCTAGCACTCAGAAGGTAGAGGCAAGAGATTTCTGAGTTCGAGGCCAGTCTGGTCTACAGAGTGAGTTTTAGGATAGCCAGGACTACACAGAAACCCTGTCTCCAAAAAACAAAACAAAACAAAAAAACCAACAACCAAAAAAAGGATGAAAAGGTTACCTTGATTTCTGCATGAGCATTGTTGTCATTAGTTTGACTGGAAGAGCTAATATTTGCATTTTTTTTAAAAGGCAGAATCTCATAGCCCAGGTTGGCCTTGAACCTACTGTGTAGTCCAGGATGACCTTGAAGAAGTAATACACCTGCCTCCACCTCCCAAGTGCTAGAATGATCATATCCACCATCATACCCAGTTTATGTAGTGCTGGGGATCAAGCCAGGTCTTCATGTATGTAGACAGGTACTCTACCTGCTGAGCTACATCCCTCGGCCCCAAAGCAGGCACGTCTCAAAGTGTCTGTTTAAATACACTGTATTGCAAAGAGTTGTTGACTTTCTTTTCAGTGCAGTTCCTTGACAAGAACACTTTTGTCCATTTCTCTGTTGCATTATATATGTAATGTGTTTACAGATGTTTCTTCTGTTACTCGTTTTTATTATCTTCAAGTTTCTCAGTTTTTCCTTTTGTCAAGCATTGTTTCATCATGACTGTCTATTAGTATGTATTAATTTTATATGATTACCCTTTCTTTTAAAGTAGTGGGCAGAATTATGAGGTGGATTTACTCCTAATCCCTCAGGGGTAAATGGAATGAACCCCTTCCATCCTGCAGAAACATCTAATGAATGCCCTGTAGTGGTCATTTACCAGACGCACCTGAAAGGGTTAATGATGTTTCCAGGAGTTACTGTACCCAGACACTTTGTTCTTAGCCCCAGCTTTTGCTTCTGTTATAGAAGGCCAAGTCCTGGGTAATTTATAAGATGCAGAAGTCACTTTTTCACAGTGCTGGGGGCTTGGAAATTGAATATTGAGGTGCTGAACTGTATCATGACATGGCAGGGAGAGAACAAGTAAATGAACTCAGGTTTCCCACCCTCCTGACTTCATGATCCCTACTATACCCCCAAAGGCTTTACCAATATACTACCATATATACTATCCATACTCTACCAAGTAAGTGAGTTTGGGGACGAATTAAAGTGATAGGACCACATAAATAAACTAAAGTGCCTTCTTAGAGATGTCACAGACTATTAGATCTCAGCCAGCATTTATTCACAGGTCCACAAAGACCATAAGAAATATAAATTTATGAGCATGGTTTGTTTTACACAAGATTTTCTTCCCTCTCTTCCTCCCTCTCTTCCTTCTTTCCTTCCTTCCTTCCATACATTGTCTGTCCGTCCATCTGCTGTCTGCCTGGCTGCCTGCCCTTCCTTCATCCCCTCCAAGTCCTGCATATCCACCAGGGTCTTGTGCATGCTCAGTGAGCACCGTGCCCTTGAGCTGCATCCTTAGGTCTTCCCACCTTATTTTAACCTAAATGCATAAGAACATGTCAAGTAGTTTGTTAGGCACCCAGAAGCTAAAGAATTCATTTCTGTTTCTTTTAGGAATTTTCATTGTATTATACGGAGCTACTGGAGGCCATCTTCATTGCAAATCTGCAATGTACTTTAAGCTTATTTCCCCACAACCACTGCCCTGGCCACGTCAGTCCCTTAGTTTGCTTTGTTTCTCTGGTCTAATGGTTCTCCATGCTGTGGCCCTTTAATATACTTCCTCACGTTGTGGTGACCCTTACCCACAAAATTATTTTCATTGCTACTTCATAACTGTAATTTTGCTAGTGTTATGAATCATAATGTAAATATCTATGTTTTTTGATGGTCTTAGGTGACCCCTGTGAAAGGGTTCTTTAATCTGGGGTCACGACCCACAGGTTGAGAAACAGCTGTTCCAGATGGTGTCTCATCTGTACATAAGAGAAAATGTGAGCTCTGTTTTTTAAATTTAATCTTTGCGTGTGTTGTTTTTGTATGTGTGGTGTGTCTGTGGGCATATGCACACCACATGCATGTAGAGGACAGGCTAAGATGCTGTGTGTTCTGTATTGCTCCCCATCTTTTTGCTTTGGGATGGGCTGTCACTGAACCAGAAGCTCACTGTTTTGGCTAGGACTTTGGCCACACAGTGAGATGTCAGAAGATCTACATGTCCTAGTGTTGGGGTTGCTGGACTCAAGTCTGTGTCCCGCTGCTCTCAGAGGAAGCCACCTCTCCAGCCGCCCACTCCTCATGGTTGTAAGGATCCACATTTCCCCACACACTACTTCTCTGTTTATGTCCATACAGGCTGGTTCCCTAACCGAGCTATTGTGAACAGTGCTGCAGTAAAATGGGTGTGCACTTTTCCTTGTGATTTGCTGACTTGGAATTTTTGAGTAATACTTGGGAGTGGTGTAGCTGTGTCATATAGCAGGCCTGTTTTTAGTTTGTGGGGAATCTCCATATTGATTTCCACAGTGGACTCGCCTATATTCCCATCAGTGGGTAAGGGCTGCTTTTTGTCCACATCCTCATCATCTTTAGTTATTTGTTTTTTGTTTTTTTTTAAATGACTGCCAAAGCATCTTATAGCAAGAAACCAGCAAGGGAGAAAGTGAGTTCTGAAAATCCAGGCCTCTCTTTCAAAAGGCGCATGCCTAGGGCTGCCCTGTGTTTCTTCCCTTCACACGCATTAGCCAGCAACCCTTGCGCTTTTTCAAAACTATGCACAAAACTGATGCATCTGGTGAAGAACTTTGGAAAACACTGTTTCTGCTAGTTTCTATGCATGCTTATACATTTTTCTCACAGAAATGATACACTGCACACTTTTATGACAGCTTCACCTTGTAAAAATTTTTTGTCTCAATATTTTTTATTTGTATTTTATGTTAACTTATATTTATATATAAATAAAAATGATATGTATTGCATTTAATTTATCTTACATATATATGTGTATGTGTGTTGGGTGTGTGCCATTGTTTACCTGTGGAGGTCAGAGGACAACCTGCAGGAACTACTTACCTCTCTACCATGTGGATCTGGGATTAAGCTCAGACAATCAGGCTTGGCAGCAAATGCCTTTACCCAGTACTCACAGAACCATCTAGCCAGCCCTCAATAAGTACTCTTTCAAAAAATTTTTTGTTACTGAGACAGCATCTTACTATTTAGCCCTAGCTGGCCTGCGGTTCTATGTTGTAGACCAGCCCAGCCCTTCCTTAAACTCACCTTTACTTCCTGAGTGCTTGGATTAAAAGCATATGCTACATCATTGGCTACAAAATTGCTGCAGAATGTTCTATGTCTGTGCCAAATTTATGCAATCCTTTATCATATCCCAGTTATGACTTTTGCCCTAGATTTGGAATCTACCTGTCTTAGGGTTTCTGTTGCTGCAATGAAACACTATGACCAAAAGGCAAGTTGGGGAGGAAAGGGTTGATTTGACTTATACTTCCATATTGCTGTTATCATCGAAGGAAGTCAGGACAGGAACTCAAACAGGGCAGGAAGCTGGAGGCAGGAACTGATGCAGAGACCACAGAGGAATGTTACTTACTGGCTTGCTCACATGGCTTGCTTAGCCTGCTTTGTAGAACCCCAGGACCACCAGCCCAGGGATGGTACCACCCATAATGAACTGGGCCCTCCCCCATCAGTCACTAGTTAAGAAAATGCCTTACAGCTGGATCTTATGGCAGACTTCTCAATTGAGGTTTCCTCTTTTCAGACAACTCTAGTTTGTGGGTCAAGTTGATATAAGACTAGCTAGCATACTACCTCAGGTTGCTAGGCTTGCAGTACACACAAACAGCTTCATGCAGAGTTATTCATGAGCCGGGGTTCGGTTTTGTTTTGTTTTAGAATTCCTATGTGCAGTGTCAGTTAAGCAGGGTAACGGAGAAGAAATGAAGTCTAACACTCCAAACCAGAGTTTAAACACAACCATGGTAAGTTCCCAGTTTCCTTGGTGCAGACTAAGTGTGAATGGTGCATTGCAGAAAGCTGGACCTGCTCTTTGCTGTCCACTTAGGCCGCTGCTTATATTGGTTTTGATTGCTGTTTCTCACTTCTGAGGGCCTGGGCAGGGACAGGAGCAGAGCTCTAGAACCCGACACTTGGAGAAAAGTGTGGGAGTGAAGTAGCAAGTCCAAGTGACAGGATGTCAAATGATTGGCTGTTACTGCGTTGCTCACCAGACACTTTGGTGGGAAAGGTGGCAGATTCTAAGAGGGCGCTCATTCATTCCATCTTTTTTTTTTCCCTGTTGAGAGGAAAAGAGGGACAAATAAATTTAGAAAATAAAGAGCATCACACATACCCACAATCCCAGTATTCAGGAGTCTGAGGCAGGAGAATCAAAGGTTTGAGGCCAGCCTCTGCTACGAACAGTTCTGAACCCAGCCAGCCTGGGATACACAGTAAGACCCTGCTGGCACTGGAGCCACACAAGCCCCATCACCACTGAGCTGCACCCTCCAAGCCCCTGAGCTCATGACATGGGCATAATATATCAACTGTGTTTTTTGCCATGATCGTTGAAACAGCAGATATGCTTTAGGCAAATGTCATCAGAGTTGGCATCCTGGCAGCAAGAGGAAAAGCACAACCTTTGGAATCAAATGGGCTTGAGTTTGCATCCTGGCGGTTAGTTTTGTGACTCAACATGTGACCATTATGAGCCCCTGTGTCTTCATGTGGGTTGGGGCTAATGGCACCAGTCAGGTCGTATTGGAAGGCTATGTAATTTTTGAGAGTTGTCATTCTTGAGCACAGTTTAAACGGATGGACTAGGCTCGAGTTTATTAAGTCCACCTTGAATGAGCCAGAGTTTCCTTACACCTTCATGACAGTGTGGTTATGCAAAGAGCAAATCATCATCTGCCTCTCTGTGGAAGAGAAGTCACGTGCCTTCTTTAGATTGTTTACCTAAGTTTTTCTTATCTCCAAAACTGTCCTTATCTGCAGCTACTGGGTGTAATAAAGGCCAAAAATGTCTCTCTTTTCTCCAGAATTAGTCTTATCGGCACCTCACCCCTTTGAGAGTCCTTGGTAAAGGGAGGCCGCTGCAGCGCTTGTTGCTGCTTTTAATCCAAAGCTCTCTCAAGATTTTTATCTAATCAGTCTTGAAAAGTTGCAGTAAGGCAGCAGTAGACTGCCTAAATTACCTTTTATTGCAAGCAATCTCTATGCACACAACACACTGTTGTTTTTAACTTGTCAATGTTATCAGACTATGCCAAGCATGTAGAGATTACAGTTTGAAAAATGATTGAGGTTAGAGCTATTTGGACTGTATATGCCAAAGAAAAATGTTTTACCAGAACTCTCTAGAAAATGTGGGTTCTGGAGCCTTTAATCACATGAGCTAATTAATATTCCATGTGGGAGGGCACGATGAAGAAAAACTCCAAGTCTCATCTTTGATTTTCAGAAGATTCCAACTTGGAGGAACTGTATGCTTATGAAAATCCTTTACTATTGCAGCATCAGGCCCCGAGGAAGGAGGCATTTGTTCTCTGTCTGGTCTGTGACTGAGAAAGCTTGGCGTGTGAGACATGGCAGAAACTAACCCAACACTATAACACATCATTTTAGAGGTTTCAGGAAGGAGCTTATTGTTTATTAAATCTTATGTATTGGCCTATTATGCACATCTGTGCACTTACCCTCCTGTAATATATTCTCCACACAGCAGCTACAGCAGCAAAACACGATGAGAATGTGTCACTCACTCTCCTGTTACTCCTCCAGAGGCTGTCACATGTCATACCTACCAATGGGCTCCTTCCTCCAGGTGCCCTTCTTGCTTTCCTCTGCTGGGGCCTCCTTTCCCAGGCTTAGGGGCTTGTGTACACTCTTGCTCAGGTCTCCAGTGTGATTCCTGACCATTCGCTCTCATCCTGCCCTAGCCCTCTGAATTTCTATGGCTTCGTTTCTCCTCACAGCACTTTTGCCACCTGGCATTATGCCGGGCTTTTTTCTGTATCCCACACTATATTGTTGGCTTGACCTGGGTAAGAACTTTGCCTCAGACACTGTAGAATTGTCTGCACTTGGGACTGTGCATAACTGTTCAAAAGATAATTTTTGAGTGTGTGGGAACACAAAAATAATAGGAATAACTTTGTGGGTTAATAAAATTCTATTGTGTTTATATCACAAATTTTCTTTATTCAATCACCTACTGATGCACCTCTGGGCTTATGAACCACAACAATAGCCAGCATGGCAAGATAGCCCCAAAGGTCCTGGTCATAACCAACAGCTGTCTAATTAGACTATAAGGCCTATTCAACAGGACAGAATTGATACCTGGTACTGAAAATCCTAGTCAAGAACCCATGACTGGTGTGGCCATGGAACCTAAGGGATAACCCACTACTACTACTTTATTAAACCAGTCTGATTTCTAACTTCTAAATACTCACAGTTAAACTCATAAATAAGTGTGGCGCTCACTTCTCATCAAAGATATTTTTCCTTGCAGCAGAGGGAACAATTACAGACAGCCACAACTGATCAAAATGCAAGGAACAACAGACTAAGAGGTGCCCCATCCCAACTCATGCATACACACAAGCCCTACACCTAGAGCTCAGGGAACATTGTAGAAGAAGGGACAGAAAGATTGTAAAAGCCAAAGGACCAGACTGTCTTGCTGGGAGACTGTGTCTTCTAGACGTGGCAGGGAAGCTACACCTGTGAAATAGTAACAACATGGTGGTCTAAATAAGAACTGAATAATAACCATGTCAATTAATATGCCTATGTAGATGTGGGGACTCCCACAAGAGTCTACCCCTATTTGAAGAGCTATAGGCAGTTAATGACTGCTCTGCCAAGAACAATCAGTGCTCTTCAGGGATGAGCCCTCTAATTTGTTATCCAACACCAAATGGCCAGCCCCAAACACATGTACATAAGAGTAGCACTAAATTGACTTATCAGTCGTATTTATATATTCATTAGTGTATATATTAGTATACACTTGCACACACAAACGTGTGTGTAACACTTACACTTAAGGAAAAAGAGGCTAGGGGCTTCAGAGGGAATGGGGATTTGGGAGGAAAAGGAAAAAAGCTGCTGTAAATACAGTACACATATATGAAATTAAAAAAAATATTCAGAGTCAAAGATGGAAATCAACAGATGAAGCCTAGGGAAGACACAACAATCAGGTGCTGAAGTTCTCCTACATGAAAAAATTGAACTTACATCAAAACCAGGCAGCAGAAATAAAGAGCAGGACTACTGAATAATGAAAGGAACAATTTTCCAGGAACATTTAACTATTTTGAGAGACTTCGAGCTGGCAGATGACACTCAGGTACCATCTGCCAGAGGCAGAATTCCCTCTTCTGTCCATTGACAACTTGTAATACAAAAGCAGTTTTGCCTGATGGTGTCACTCAGCACCTTCCGTGGCAGCACTTCCTGTTTCCCACAGGCAGCTCCGTGGATCCTTCTTGCCTTACTGGAATCGCGCTCATCCTCAGAGAAGTGCAAAAAAAAAAAAAACCAAAAACAAAAAAAAACCACGCAAACAGATTGGGAATGTAGTGAATCTGCCTTTTAGCAATTACTTGATTGTTCTGGATGTTTAATTTCTTCTTTTGTAAAAATGAGACTAAAAATGCTCACTTCATGGAGGTTTTGTGAAGATTAAATAAAATAACAAATGTGGATGCGCCCTTCAAGATGGAGTAGATGCTCCATCAGTGGTACCCTTCCCTGTAGATAATGAACTACTTCGTCTTCTTCTTGTTCTTCCCCTGACTTCCCTATGCAGGCCGTGACTATTATTTTCTTTTTCCACTTCTGTGTTTGCACCCACTGTTCCTTGGTCCCTTTAGTCCTAGGTTGGGAGGGGATGTCCACAAGCTGGCTGTCCATGACCCAAAAGTCTGTCAAGGTCCAGCTCCTTTCTAAGTAGTCCATCTTTCTTGTCCTTTATTCCTCACTCAGTGGATGAGAGACCACTTTCCATTGGCCATATACTCTCAATTGGCATTCATTCTAGATGGCTCTGTCCCTTGCTATTGATTGTTTCAGAACAGAGCTGTCTTAGAAGTTTGTTTTTTTTCTGTTTTCTAAGTTTCTAGATGGTACCTGCATTGCTTGGCTTGTGGCTCTGCATGACTGCAAGCTCCATCTGTTCACCCTTCTCCTTCTCTAATACTGACCCCTTTCACTGAACTCTTAATGCCTCAGGACTTCCTAAATAACCCCCATGTGAGAACATTTTTAAAATATTTTTTTTCATACAATTCATTCTGATCATGGTTTCCCCTCCCTCATCTCCTCCCAGGTCCTCTCCACCCTCATATCCATCCAACTTGATGCTTTCTTTCTTTTTAGAAAACAAGCAAACAACCCAGAATAAAACAAAACAAACACACAGAAAGAAAAAAGAAAAAGCATGAGAAACACATGCACACACACACTCTAAACACAAAACCATAACATATAAGGAAAAGACCAGTAAAAAAAAGACAAACAAACAAACAAAAAATGCTCAGACAAGGCATTATTAAATAAACAAAAAAATCCCCCAAATACCATTGAGTTGATTGTGTTTTGGCCATTTACTATTGGTGTGGTTTGTGCACCCAGTGAGACTCCTCTACTGGAGAAAACTAAGTTTCCTTTGTGAGCAATCAGAGATAGCTTCTGGGTTAGGGATGAGGGCTAATGTCCATTTCTTTCTGTGGCTCTGGGATGTGACCCAGATCAGATCTGTGCAGGCCCTATGCATACTGCCACAGTCTCTTTGAGTTCAAATGTCATCACTCTTGCTTATAGTGTCTGGAAGGAGCTCCTTCATGTCTTCCATCCCCACTGGCTCTTACAATCTTTTTACCCCCTCTTCCATATAGCTCCCTGGCACTGAGGGGAGGGTTTGATGAAGACATCCTATTTAGCATTGAGAAAATACAAGGTCTCTCACTCTCTGCACATTGTCCAGTTGTGTGTCTCTGTATTCCCATCTCTTATAGGAGGAAGCTTCTCTGCTGATGGCTGAGCAAGGTACCATCAATATAGCAGAATGTCGTTAAGAGTCATTTTATTGCTGTGTTCACTTAGCAGAACAATAGTATTTGGTTTTCCTGTAAATTCATGGCCTGTCTAGTCTTAGACTCTTGGCCATCCAAGTAGTGTTGGGCATGGGTTCCATCTCATGGAGTGAGCCTTAAATCCAATCAGATAGTGTTAGTTACTCCTATATCATTTGCCTCTGTTGCACCAGCATACCATGCAAACTTATCACCATTGTAGATTGAGGGGTTAGTAGCTGTGTTGGTGTAACCCTTCTCCTCTGGTAGCATGCACAGAACCTTCCCATGCAATGGACTGTCCCATTGCTGTGACGAGACACCATAGCCATGGCAGCTCTTATAAAAGAAAGCATTTAACTGGGGGCTAGTTTACAGTTTCAGAGCTTTAGTCCATTATCACGGCAGGGAGCAGGGAAGCAGGCATAGTGCTGGAGCAGTAGCTGAGAGCTACATCTTGATCCACAGGCTAAGAAAGAGAAAAAGAGAAGCACTGGGCTGGGGTGTGGGCTTGTAAAAAACCTCAAAGCCCACCCCCAATGACATATCACGGCCATACCTCCTAATCCCTCCAATGCTTGCAAACAGCGCACTCTGATGACTAAGCATTCAAAAATGGCCAGTGGGGGTTATTCTTATTTAACCCACCGCAGTAGGGGTAAAGGCTCTAGTTAGGCACAGCACAGAGGTCACAATTCTTGCATCTACAAGGTCACTTTTGCTGTATAAAACAATATAATCTAAGGTTTCAAGAATCTGCATGTCATTATCTTTTGGAATCATTTTTTTTCTGCCTGATATACCAACACTGTAAAACTCATGTAGGTAAAGCATTTGTCTCATAAGCCTGATGATGTGAGTTTGGATCCCTGGAACTCCCATAAGGTAGGATTCAGGAGCATTTCCCAGCATTCCCTGACCTGGGACATGGGGGATAATCTTAGGAGAATCCCTCGAAGCTCACTATGCTGGTTAGCTTTTTTGTCACATTGACACAAACTAGGGTCAACTGAAAGAAATGCTTCCACCCAATTGGCCTATAGCTGAGGCTGTTGGTCATTTTCTTGACTAATGATTGATGAGAAAGGGCTCAGCCCACTCTAGCTGGTGCCCTCCTCCCTTGCAGAGGACCCTGAATTTTATAAGGAAACAAATGGTGCAGACCATAGCAAATAAGCATTTCCCACACGCTCTGCTTCATTTCTTGCTAACAGCTTTTTGTCTTACATTCTGGCCCCGGCTTCCTTTAATAACTTAGGATGTGGACGTCAAATAAACTCTTCCCTCCCCAGTTCCTTTTGGTCATGGTGTTTATCCCCACAAGAGAAAGTAAATTTCGACACTAATATAGTCTAGTTAACTTGGCATACAGAGTGAGGAACAATAAGAGAGATTCTGTCTCAAACAAACTGAAGACCAATACTTGGGGTTGGCCTCTGACCTCCACATGGCACCAGAACACGCGTACCCACACACATACACACATCATGGACACACACAAAATAAACAAATTCCTCATTCATCTTTTCAACAAGAATTCCTATTTACCATTCTGCCAGTCCTTGCTTTTATTTTATTATTTTTTATTTATATACTTTGGTTTCTTGAGACAGGATTTCTCTGTGTAGCCCTGGCTGTCCTGGAACTAGAACTCAAAGATCTGCCCCTCGAGTGCTAGAGTTAAAAGTGTGTGCCACCACCACCCAGCCTTGCTTTTATTTGAAACACACATAAAATACCTGACAAGGGCATAACATTAACATGAGACCAAGGAGCCTGAAGCAGGAGAAACACACACTTAAGGCTGACCTGGACTGGTGCAGCAGAATTGTCTGTATTCTGTCAGTCATGTTTTAAATAAATGCTGATTGGCCAGGC